>FASU01006009.1:120-10197 GCA_001486225.1 Heliconius pardalinus sergestus | reverse complement strand
GGGCACAGCAAGCTTATTTTTATCCAGCGGCGGAACCCAACGCCGCACTTTTCTTTACCAGGCATATCGATACTTGTTTAAATATTTCCGTCCTCGAGTGGCGACTAAACTCATAAGCATGTGAGACACTAAAGTATATAATTCGAGATTAAGATTCAATACAATACAGAACAGTTTCTCTAACATCAAATAAATACGAATAGTATAATGAAAAGAAAATTTATCTGAGAGAAAAAAGTTTACATTTCTTAATTGCCATCTCAAGTTTATTCGAAAACTGAACCGAACTTTGTGCCCGTTACCATATAATTAAAATTTACTTTACAAATATCGTTATTGAAGAGTAATTAAGAACTTTAGCGTAATGCTACTATAGTCAAAATATCTTTAATAATCCGTCTAATAGTTCCAGAGATAGCCGCTTTTAAACAGACAAACAAACAAAGTTTATAGTATGTATTATAATTAAAAAATATTGAATTATAAAGAATGAAACAGCAAACTAAGTTGTTTGATTAGTTCTACGTAGGGTGAACTGTGTCTGACATATTGACATTACTTCCGGTCTGGTAAGGACCGCCACTCGATATTATATTAGCCAATAAACGTGAAAGTGTAGGACGGAATGGCAACTAATATATTTCTAATATAATTAGTCTACTGGTTATTATGAATGAAGATCACTTATTTAACAGATTTTTGATTATATGCACACCTTTTTAGTGGACGTTCTACAGTTATAAAATTAATTTAGTAAATTTACAAGACAGAGACTGAGAATGCAAATAAAAGGATAAATTCAAACAGTGAAGAAATAAGTATTTCATAGAAAAAAAACATTTCAAATTTAATATATTTGGTATATTTATATCATAAGGATTATGCTATGTGCTCGACGTAGTTCTAGCTAGGGCTACAGTGGATTGCATAAAAATTATTTTCGAGAAATAGCCAGAATATTTCATTCAAACTAGCTGTTTGTGAGATAAGTTCAAACAAGGAAACTCTTTTCATATTGTCATGATAGTTACGTAATTGAAGGGATTTGAAAAAGAATAAAACAGAGTGATCTGAGTTGATAAAAAAATGTAGTAAATTGAATTTTAAATTAATACTTATTTGCATACAGTACGTATTAAAGTGGCACAGTTAACAAATGTTTAATAGCAAGCGACGGCCTTCAGAACTTACGTTTAATCCTCTTTCTGCTACTAAGAAAATTGTTCAGTAAGCATTCTCTTTTATCGCATTCTAATGCAAATAGTTTAATCCTTAGATTTTTTTTGTATTTTTATAGTAGTTTAATATTTTAATTTTCTTGTTCTGGTAACAAGGCAAAACGCGGCATTAAATTCCGCCACTCAACACGGAAGTGACTTAATGGGAACGGAGCGTCTTAACACTAAGGTCCCAGGTTCCTACTGCCTACCATGCTATTAGCATGATACAAGAAAAATAATTAATTTTCTATGAGCTTCACGTTATGTTTTGCATATAAAAAACATATATAGAATTTGGATTATTGTTAAAATAGAAAGTGTAGGGGATCACTATGCAAGAATATCTCGAAATTCTTATTTTAACGGTAAAAAAATGGGATTTTCCATTTTCATATCACAAAAAGTTGCGAACAAAAACTAGTTTATAACACTCATGGTACAAAATTCTATAGATTTCCAAACCCACCTCAACGCTCAATACAAACTAAATTAATTCATACAACTCAGTCAAACATAAACATAGTAAATGGAATTATTCTCTTTGTATCGCTACCTTAATGACATTAGCGCCTGCTATTTGCTCAGCCAGAACATACAGAAATAACAAGATCGTGTTTATATGTAATTTCAGTTTTCAAGTGAGATTTTAGAGTATTGGTACAGTGAACGGTGCTTGGGCGTTAGTTATAGTATGAGTGCTTGGGATTCAAATGTAATATACTGAAATATTATTTTTAGTAGGTAGGTAGCTAATGTTATGAAATCTATTCATATTGAGATAATAGAAAGAGTCATGTCAGTTAAATGCAATATAATTTACTTACTAGTGTCATACTGCGGCACTATGGCCTCGCCTCTATTACGAGACTATTATTTTATTTATTATTTTTTATATTTTATTTTATTTTCATATTTATAATTTGATGGACATGGATTGCTTATTATTACTGGGTTATTACAGAATATCCAATTTCCATTCATTTTATAAACACAGCTTTTTAGTAAGAGGGTCAACATAGTGCTTTATTTATTAAGATTGAGTAAACGAATTTTAATGCCAGAATTCTCCGATTTACCCCTTACTGTCCTGTCGGATAAAAAGTTATTCTTTTACACTACGAGCTTATTAACGGAATGTCATATTGGGAACGGAGTGTCTTAACACTAGGTTCCTAAGTTTCCTCTGCCTTCCCTGCTATGCGCGGGATGCAACGTGAAGCTAAAAAAATACCGTGTACAAGTGAAATCCACAATTGACATTTTCAGACATATTATGTAGCTTCATAATTATGTCTTCTCATAATAGAATCAATAACTTATTAGCAACAAATAATCACAGAAATATTTAAATTAATCTTATATCTATTACAAAACAGTATCCAAATAATATAAAACCAAACAAATCAAAACTTAAAGATATTTGATAAAGCAAACCAAAAGGTCCATTACAAAATTTGTTTAGTTACAAGCAAAGTTTACATTTTGCGAGTCCAAGTTAACTCGAGCGACATCGAAGAGACCAAATCAAATATTTTATTAAGAGACTCTTCTAACACAGGAGGGTAGAAAAGTTGATATATTAATTAACTAGTGAATAAGTCCACCAAAGTGAAGTCACTGTTCTACGCACGCGCGTGGCGGCTCTCATACGCCCTGTGGTAGTGTGTACTCGACGGTCGGGTATACAGCACGAGCTGACAGTCTCCGCGGAGAGTGCGATGTTTTATTTGCTTCTGAGCAAAAATCGAAGTCTGGATTCGGTGTTAAGTTGGTGACTATAGTAAAATGTAGTTAAGTTAATTTTAATTTAGTTACAATAGTGTTTTTTGACTTTTAAAGTTAGTTTTACGTTCAAGTTGTGTTAGTACAGTGGCCGTGCTATGTGCTGGATGATGGACGAGAAAAGTTTATCTCAGTTCACGGTGGGTTGATTTTTTAATTTGAATCCGTTTGATGATTTATGATTTATGATTCTTGTGTAAACATGTTATGAATGTATTTTATTTTTGTGGTTGAAGCTGTATGGGAAGTTTGTTGTCAATGTTTTGTTATGGTCGGACAGTTATTGTTTTGACAGTTCCTTTCTTATTGTATTGTCATTTAGTTTTTTTTTTTGGTCGATAACATAGAAACTTACTAATTGATATCGAAACTGACATTTAAAAAAAATTAAGCATACATTTACAGTTTCTAACAGTTTTTGATAAAATAATTTCTGATAAAATTAAAATCAGAAGACCGATATGTATAAACCAGATATTTAAAATATTTGTACAAATACCTAAATTGTTTGGAAAGTCAAACTTGTGCCAGTTTGAATAACTCTGACTGTGATTAAACGTTCGTAACGGTTCTTATATAAAATTCTCTTTAGATATATTTTTCTCGTGAGACGAGAAAATAATAAATAAACCTACGGAAAGTTCCTAAAAGTATTCCTCAGACTTTTATTAAATTATTCTTTTCTCGAACTTTGATAACTGCTTTCATTAAATTTTATAAATGATTTCGGATTCACGAAATATATTTCTTTTTTAGTTGAACTTTTGGTGAAAGTTCTCAAACTAATTATAAGCAATTTCGTGTTTACACAACGCTTTATATGAAGAAATATCAGATAAAATGTACGATAGTAATCTTCGTGTGTTTCCATTTAAATTACCATTTATGTATAAAACTGAATAGTAATTAAAAAGCTGCGTTAAAGTAGATTAGTATATTAAAGTTTAATAATAATTTATAATACTTTTTTAGCTTCACGTTGTACACTTCACATAGCAGGATAGACAGATGGAATGGTGGTGGATGGAATGGTGTTAAGATACTTCGTCCCCATTAAGACTTCTTGAGGCATTATATGTTGAGTAGCGGAACTCATCGCGGCGTTTGGTCTTGTCACCAAGTGGGATTCGAACTCAAAACCGTAGCGGTTACAGTCGCACGCTTGTGATTTATAATGATGATTGTATTTAATATTAAAAGCTAAATATGATGGACTTCAACCAAGAAACTGATTTTAGTAGTTATAAAGCATTGTAAAATTTTCTTATGATAATTCTCTTTCTTAAATAAATGAAATAATATAAACGTAGCTAGCAATTCATTTTACATATACATACAAGTAGATATCTCAGGAACTACTGGTTCAAATTTTAAAATTAGTTGGAGACCATTTACTGAGAACGGCTGTACGCTATATTACATAACACTATGGTTAAAGCAGCGAAGTAAGAATGAAAATTGTTTCAAAAATGAGACTGGAGAATTTTCAAGTTCTTTATGCAAAGCATAGCAAATTATTTATTTTTGTACAAGTAAAGCCGCATAAGCTAGTATTGCCTACATTTATTGTTTCCCTTATTTATATATGAATATACAACCACAACAAATAACAGAGCAGCCTGTATCATGATGTTCATATTATATTAGTGTTCTTCCTTCCTTCCTTCACTGTTTTCTATGCATAACCAGCACACTGTGGGCTGACCAGTAGAACTCAAGGTCACGCGTGTCTTACGGTGAAGAAATAAAAAAGTTTATCCTGAGTGGAAATCGAACCCAGAATCATCGCATTTACAATTAGGTTATGCCCCACTACACCAAATTGGTCTATCCTTACCATTTAAAAAAAAAATGTTTTGAAATGTTAAATTTATAGTAGGTTACGACGTTTCCTCAAATAAAAGTAAAAATATAAATGTATTACTTACCTGTTTACTTCCAAGACTGCACGTAGCCGTTGGCGATTTCTGCACAAAGAAAAAAATATATATTGCAAGGTTTCTACGCAATAAACGATCTCGAGATTAGAGTTTTGTCCAAAGAGAAGTATAAAACAAAATGTGTATGACAAAAGAACCTTTTAAGAGGAATGAGATATAAATGGCTTTGTTTATATACTAACATTTTTGTTTGGTTTTTTGACCTAAAAATGTATTAATTAAAAGGTTTTAGTACTTTTTCAATCACGTTGTATGCCGCACATAGCAGAGTAGCCAAAGGGAACCTTAAATGTTTAGTTTAAGTCGCTAGATTAAGCAAAATATGCGTAAAATTAAAATAATTTTATATAGAAATATTTTTATTAAAAGTACATTTCATTCAGCGTTCCATTCGTTCATTTCTCATCCAATGATGTAAAAAATTGTACGAGGGTCTCGATTCTACTTTGCCGATACCCACTTGTGAATTAATTGATTTTACACATACATGTTTGTATACTGAAATTTCAATTAACATATTTTTTTTATATTATAATTGAAAATACCTATACATTTATAAACGTCTTTATTAGTTTTTATTTGTGTAATATTCGTTTCTGTAAGATTCACTAATATTCGAGCCCTTTAAGCTATAGGAAATGAATTTCTGTACTAATTAGGGTTCCGTACCTATATAGGAAAGAAGGAACTCTTGTAAGACCACTTCGTCAAGAGCCTCTATCTCAGGAACTCGTGGTGATATCGAGTCGAAATTTATAGCCTATGCTACTACTACTGATTATGGATTGATTTACTGACAAAAACGTTTTCTGCATTTGATTAAAAAAAATGGCGGTATTAAAACCTAGTTAGTTAGTTCAAGTGGATATCAGGTGAAAGGGTTCTGGCTAAACTGGAATCTTAGAAAAAGCTCGAGACCTCCAATTTTTGTAAGGAAAAATTTAATAGTAAATGAAATCAACTGCACTCAGCAGGGTAGGTAGAGGGAACCTAATGTATACCAGAGCAAAGAAATGGAAATATAAATTTAAATATTACATTCATCTCCTCATCCCATCGAACCTTCAACTAATCGCGTTTAGAGTCACACTTCGTGCTCCTACGCCATGACAGACCTCTAATTAATTTTAAAATTGTTAATTAAGTCCAGAAAAAAAAAACATTTTAAATTATCTTTAAAATTTTTCAGATTTTTAATGAAAACTGTATCTCTCATATATATTTTAAATAGTACGTTCGCCGCATTTAATGAATTTAATCACGAACGCCGCGAGTCCGCTTAAGAATATTGATATGACCATGACCCTATTAAAGTGCAGCAAAGGTCGAGATCTGTAGTTTTATGACTTGAAATGTGAATATTTTTAATTCTAGGTGAGTTATATTACGGTTATATCATATTACGTTATTCTAAGTTATAATTCATTAAATTAATCTAATGGTAATATTTTCTTAAGGTTGGTATTAATTTGTTTATATCAATAGTAATGTAAATTAATATTTTAAATGAAACCGGTTTATATGTCAGCATTTTGTATTTAGTTTTTTGGAATTTAAAAGTTTCGAAGACTTCGCAGTAGTCTGTGGTCACGGGTAGATTGAGGTGGCATCTATTTGTCAGTTGACATTATTATATCGAACTACCGTCAACGAATTCTTAATTGCCTCGCGTACCGCTCTGGATTCTTGCAGAATCAACTTACTGTATATTTACCCTCTAGTGTGGTAGGTTTGAAATTTCCAGTGGTAGAAAGAGTCTAACTGTCTAATCTTCTAAAATTAAGATGTTTTGCTATATGCTTACAAACATCTGACTGACTTAGTCTGCATTCGTAAAGTCCTGCACACTGCACACTAAAAAATATTTCTTTTCACTGGTCTCGAGGAGTGATTCACTTTTTATTATTCTTGAATATGGTTTTTATGGAAGCTCTTCTTAAGATGTTGCCAATTTTGCCCTTTACATAATGCACACGCCGTGCTTTGCCTCGTTACCACCTCGAGAGAGAAATGGAGGAATATTAAATATTTAATTTCCTCGAGTGTGTCCACTCGTCGTCGCTTTTACAGTAGCACGCTTGTGCCCTTGCGCCTATATTGGCCTCGAATTGTACACATTGCATGACTTTAAATCCTAATTCGTAGCATGGCATCTGACATGATGTTTGTGGCGTTGATCTTCCCTAGGGGAAGTGATTCATTTTTTAATTTCACCGCTCTGGCAAGGGTATGAAACGGCGTTGATTAGTCTTTTAAAAAAAAACTTTAAATATGTTTCTTTTTATTAGCTGGTAACATAAATAATTAATTGTAGAAATACATTTTTTAAAAAATACTGTATATTTTACATTAAATTACATTCCAAGGCATATTTTCAGTAATAACCTACATAACTAAAATATTACAAATACAAGCTACATCAATTTAATAAAATAAAGTTAAAATTAAAAGAAACATTCTGTTTCACAAAGCGGCTTCCACTATCTAATATAAATTCCATTCTGATGACAACATCTTATAAAGCAATCGTAACATGCGCCTTGGACTTAGAATTGGTTGGTGTTCCATTGATGTCAAATTCATAAAGATTTTTCTGAACTTAAATTGAGTTCTTTATAAGATGTTATGATGTTTAAGGCGGTCGTGGCTGTTGCATTTTGCTGTAAGCGTGACGATTGTGGGTTCGATTCCCACTTAGTGAAATTTTCATTATTTTTTTTTTATCATTTGCTAACCATTTTCATCAAAAAGTATTTATTCCTCAAGACACTCTCTTACAAGACTCTCTCTTTTTCTCCAAAATTCGACAAATTGTGTGTTGAGTAGTAAACGTTGTCTTACAAGTATAACGAAAGTGTAAACAATCTAAACCATTTCCCCGAGTGAAGAATGAAATTCAAAAGCACATCATCCTACTGTGCCATGCCAGCTCTTATCAGTTTTAATGTATTGTATATAATATAGCGGTTTTTGGATAAATAGGATGTAATTGATTAAAGCGGTGGTTACGGGTTCAATTTTTACTTAGTAGACCTATTCAATATTTCGGATATTTAATGTGACTAGAGTTTCTCATCCTTGCAATATCCTTTGTTTTCTTTAAAGAACTAAGAGCTGCTATATAAAAATCTTTTACATATTTTTTTATATTATACAACCAACAACCATAGAAAATAAAGAATACAATACAAAGATAGAGAACGAAGCCAAAGTAATATTAATATTCTCAAAACAAAAATAAAAATTAAATATTGAAGCTCTTGACCCGCATTCCACTAAATTGGTGATCGTATGCACCGAATTAAGCAATTTATTCTGTCTCGACTTCGTCGTAGTTGAGCTGCTCGTTAAAATTCTTTACAATAATAACTCTTGTTTCATATGAAAATATTTTTAATAAAAATTTTAATAATATTATAGATTTTGGTGAAGAATTTTTATTTTAATTATTTTATTAATTATGGTTATTTAATCCAGTTTGGTTATTTTATTTTATATATTTATATTTACGCAACATATAATTTGAACACAGATACGGTCAATCACATTATATGAGACTACTTAACATTATATAATAATATTTTTTTGTTACATGGTCGAAGGCATCCTTGTCCAATAAAAGCGATTCTATCTCCCAAGAGTCTATTCTATCTTCTTCTCCTAAACTTTACTTAAATTATATTTTAATAGCGGTTGATGAACTTCAGCATTGAGCACCCTTAAACAACAAAAAAAAACTAAGGAAGAAAGTAGAAAACGGAGTGTATTAGCACCAGATTCTGCTTCCTTTGTAAGGTATAATAAATTATTTTAGTTTAACATTACTTTAAAACATTGTAACGCAAATCAAACCCAACACTACAAAAAGGCTAAGCCTATCTCTATAGATTGTAAATAAATCACTATTGATCTAGATTCTAAAATAATGTAATTTGGCCTACGTTTGACCTAGAAAGGATATAGCTTATGATATTGCTTGACTGAAATATTACACCTCGTGACATTGGTGAAATCCCCTAATACTGGATCTATAAAAATATGTATATATTCTAACATAAATAAGGGTGTTCAGAGAATATAAAAAAATGAGATTTTTTTAATATATAAATAGACATGCGGACCCGGAGTTAATGCCAGGACGAAAAACTACGTAATGTTGGCTTTTCTTTTTCTCTGATAAAAATGAAGATAAAAACGGCTTTAAGGCCGTCGTGGCGTATAGGCACAAAGATGTGACTGTAACGCAACGGTTGTGGGTTCGATCTATTAGATAGACAAATTAATAAATATTTTCATTTCTTCGCTCTGGCCACACAAAAGTACGGCGCTGAGGTCCGCCACTTAACACGTAATGAGAAACATTCGACGGAAAATGGGGAACGAAGTGTCTTAATACTAGGTTCCCTCTGCCTACTCTGTGGTGTACAGCATACAGCATGAGGCTGATAGAATGGAGCTAAAATAAAAACTTGGATCTAAAAATATCCTCTTCAAATCTAAGAATATGTGGAAAATATTACAACAAATCTCCACGAATTACATGGAAACCTTAAGTCCACGATCCTACGTAACGCGTGAAAAAAAGCCATTTCATTTTCTTTTAAAAACACATCCTGCTTACAGCGATAGCAGAAGTAAAGAGTCCAAGAGGCAAGAGTGGCCTTAAATCTTTAAAAAGGTAAATGCGACAGAGTCAAAGTTATCTGGATGGACCATTTATAATCCGTTTTAGTGCAGCTGTTAGTTTGCAGCGTTGAGGACACCCGTTAATCTTGATGAGATCCGACTGTTGACTTTGTGGAATTAACTTCTTGTCTAAATGAAAAAAGACCTGGAAAATATCTTAGGAATTCTTAAAATGGCTTAGTTAGTGAATACATTTATGGTATCATTGAAGTTTAGGATTCTTTTCTTTTTTAAGGTGATTTTTCTTTAGTTTTACCCATTTGTGTAGCCTTAACACTCTATTTCATATGAGGTAGAAAGCAAAGAGTGCTTTACAATAGTGGGTTTCCTCTACTTATCTATATATATAAAAGGACTTGTCCTCACTGACTGAGACGCACGCACAGCCGTAACCGCTGTGCGTAGAAACGTTAAATTTGTAAACGTTAGATTTTGAAAAATTTTAACCC
>FASU01005993.1:1584-17992 GCA_001486225.1 Heliconius pardalinus sergestus | reverse complement strand
ATATCGAAATTGTTTATAGCAGTGTTATGACACTTTGAATTCTAATTTAAAATAGGAAATGTGTGTTGATAATTTTCATTAATAGATTTTTAGATAAATAAATTGATTAATATATGTTTAGAATGAATTGCATGAATTCGTTTAATTTTCCTCGATCTGGTAACAATATAAATAGCATTAGGGTTAATAAGTGCTAACTTATTTATTAATGTCTCCCATTACTCCACGAAATTATAAAAATATGTTAAGAATACAAAAAAGTGCTTACCAAATTTAGGGACAGATCGGGGAGTCAAAGTTTAGTTTTTAAGCAAAATAACTTAAATTGCATAAATAGCGGTTAAATGGCCACAGAACCCGTGTTTAAGTTATTGTTTCTGCGGATGCGGTATTTTATGTTTCCCTTTCACAAGTAAAATAATGATACTTTCCTTTCAACGAGTACTATATAAAGCTTTTAGAAAGCCAATTTATTTATAATATTTGTATGGCAGAGTTCACCATTTTCTATTTAGAAGATTTTTGAATATATTGATTTTGTATTTACTAGTTAAATATGAAAAAAATGTCCTTATTATTAAAATTCTATAAAAACTTTGCCTAAACTTGCTTCGTTTTATAAAGTCTTATTATTTGCTATAAATAATTATATATAGCGGCAATCAAAATTATAACGACATAGTGTTAAACTCTACTCGAAATTATCTCAACACTTAATTATCCTCTGCCTTGCTTATCTTATCCAAGGCTTCCAACATCATAAACAAAGATCGCGAGGTATTCGTAAGTGTCGGTTATTAAGTTTCACCACAATTAACTGCCGTGCCGTTAGAAAGCCTTCGTTGGCATTCTATCATATTTCTACGGCCTTAGAGAGCAGATTTCCTCAGCTTTTAATCATTTTATGTGATCAATTTTAGGTCTTTACTACTTTCTGTTAGTGGGTCGTTGTGTGGATTACTTTGTTTTTACACAATATATTATGAGGTTGTTTAGTGTCATTAAAGTAGTGTTAAAGGTTGGTGTTAAAATTTTCTTGATTGGAAGTACTATTAACGGCTATGACGTAATGTAAATATCGATATTTAGAGGACATTTGTGGGGCTGGGGCTCAGAGTGTGGCTATAAACGCGACAGGTTGTGGCTTCGATTCTTACTGGAAGAAATTAAATATTAAATATTTTCATTTCTTCGCTCTGGTGCAGTGGCAATACCTCCAGAATTTGACGGAAAATGGAGAATGGAGTGTCTTAGTATTAAGTTCCTTCTGCCTATCCTGATATGTATAGGATACAGCGTAACGTTAAAAAAAGTATACATAAACGTAAAATTAGGTTCAAATTAAGTTTTGATACACAGCATGCTAAAATTGCTCAACATTATTTGGTTGGTTAATAATTTTACTTGAATACGTTTTTATCAATTATGTACTATACATGAACTTTTGCCCTAGTTCTGTTTTCATTTAAATTATGTTCAATAGAAAAGGCGCAGGCACCTATTGAAATTATAGTCAAGACATATTTCATGACATGACATTCAAACTATGTCACAATAGTACAAATTTGTAGATATGCAGGTAAAGTTACATGTGTAGAGTCAGTGTAATAGAATGAACGATGGGTGGCCTGAATGACTTAATAAATACTAGCATCATTTGCCTTTTGAAGTACAGTTAAAGCCGTTATGGTGTAATGAGACAAGGCAGATTGTAAATATGTGGTTGTAGGTATAATTTCTACTCACATACCTTCATAGATCTTACGAACTACGACATTGTGCGGCGTAGAGTTCCACTACATAATACGTAATATCTCGATTCCAGGTCCCTTCTAGGAAAAAATTGCAAAAAAGGGTAGTAAGCTTTTAGAAACGATAATATTAATAATGGTGACTATTGCACTAAAACGTAGAGATAGATTGAATTTTTGTAAATATGAAATAAAAAAATACGGTAATGAAAGGAAATATATAAATATTGAAATAGGTTGTGGTATCTTTAACTAGTGTTCTACTTCTGAATTTTACTTACAGATAAAATATTTGTTAGACGGAGAGAGTGTAGACAAAAATATATTTTTTATTCTCTCTGTTCATTTGATAACTTTGTTATATACTTAGAGTGGTCATTACAATTTAAATTATTTTTAATCATGAACTATTTATGTTTCCATTGGTTAAAAAAAACCTATAGTTAGTTATTCTTAAAACAATCTATAAATTAAGCAACATTGTAAATATAATTTATTATTATTACTTGTATATATTGATGATTACCTTCGTTTACTCATAATAATGAATATATGATTTATTGAAATTGTTTTAACAAACTACTTTGTGTACTTCTCTACAAGAAAAAACTAATTTGCGGTGCCTTTGGTGCTTGTATTTAAGTTACATGTGAAAATAAAACATGTAATTAAGGGGGTAACGTCGATTATAGCTAGTGGCTGAACTCTACTCAATTGAAGGTTGTCCCATAAAGATGCCATTGTAGGCAATTTTACTTATGTTTCAAGTAATTGTATGTATAACAGAGCGTTTTAGTATTCTATAATTAAGTATATAAAAGTTGTGTGTACATTTGTTTGTCTATCTGTCTTGTAATATTATGTGTTTATTTGACAACGACTTCCTAGAGTTTTCAGGCTCTGTGGATTTATTTTAATTTATATTCATATACAAGTTAGCATTGAAATCCAAAAGTAGTAAGCTTGCTTCAAATATATTTTTACACAAAAATCTCAATAGTTTACCATACATAAATCTTTTAGTCTTATTATGTAAATATGAAATTCTATACAAAATGTAAGTATTTATTTTGTGTATAAAAAAGTACTCGTTTTTCATACCTTTGATCTGTATCATTAATTAAACGTATTTGAAATCTGCACTTTAACAAAATATTTCTCATGGCGGCGGCTTTACAATTATGAATTGAATAGACAATTATTACGCTCACAGGGCAACGTTGTGATTTGTGAGAATAAGCGTACTTATAAAAGAAATTTTTATTTCATGTGAAATTTCCAGAACGATAACGTTGAAATTGTCGAAATTTTAATGATTCAATGTAATTTATATATTTTTAATATAACTTTGAATCCCATAATCCTCATATATTATTTTAAAAAAAATTGTCGGATTTTCAAGATGGGTTCTATGTAAAAAAATCAGGGCTGTATATATGATAATAGTATAAAACAAAACTGGCAAAACCTATGTTACATTATCGGGGCTCTAATATATATCTTTTTCTTTATTCTTTACAATATATAAGAACTAGCATTACTATTTAGCACTATTTAGTGATAAACTGGAATTATTTAAGATTTGTATTTCTTAAAGATGTTCTTAAAGATGACATATCTGCAATAGCTAATAAACTATAATTTTTCAATATTAATAATATAGATAGATTTTCCCTAAAATACATATATACGTATATATATATATATACACACTGGCATACATACATACATAAATATTCAAGTATTTTTTGTTAAAAATTTATATAGAAATATGGATCTTTCCACAAATCATAATATGATTGGTTTGAAAAGACGACTTCCGGTTAAAAAAGAATCATGACTCTATATTTGCTCAAAAGATTGCGGAAGTGGGCGTTTTAAGATGGCAGAGACTATGCTCCCATACATTTGGCAGTGCTCTTTGGTCAATCATTAAGATTTTATTTGTTAGTTGTAATTATTATTCTCCCTTATTATATGTCATCTGGAAATATACTTTTTTTAATTATGTTATTTTGAAGTATTTTTAAATAATGTATAAATTATATTATGAAAACGAAAATTACTTTAAAACTGTTTTTAAAATTTTGGATCTATACGTATGTAATATAATATTTTTCTTTATATTTACGAAGTTTATTTATATATATATATGAGGACACATTAGGTCTTACACTTTCAAAAACACTAAATATTGTATCATTCCTTATATCCATAGGTTGACTGGAAGAAATCCCTATATCTCTATAATATACTCCCTTGCCAGCAATGTCACAAATTAATATGGATTAATATTGTTCAATTGCCATAATTTAGTAACAGCGCATATTAAACGAGTGCGTGAAGCAATCCTATGTACCATTTTATCAAACGCCATAACTCTAAGGAGAGTTTGAAGTTAGGTGATAATTTGTCGTACTCGAACGACATTTGCCACAAATTGATTGCTTCCTACGAACGAAAGTTTACACGGACCAGTCTCGAGATGTGGAGATAAGATTTTATGCCTTAATTCAATATAGATATAACATCGTAAATACTGATATATTGGTAATAAAAACAGTAAACGTGTAGATACCCTATGTTATTTTTAGATGTGTTTAACTCAGCTTCTTATACGTTCTTTGTTGAGATTAAGGTTTAAAAACACAAAAATTATCTATATATATTTATTTATTATTATAATAAATTATGATTTTCTGTAGAGACGTCCGGTAATTGAAAAAAAAGATAATTCGTATACGTATAGATAATGGAAAATATTTAATTCTTCGAATGTCTTCTGTTTTTTACTTAAATTTCCACTAAAGTCAGTCCAATCGACATATTACCGTTTTTTTTTATTAAAAAAATCCAATAGAAGCCATGTGCATGTGCTGGTCTCAGGGCAAACACATCGTAAGTTGACCGGATCATAATATTGTAGATACCTTCAGCTTTCTAGCTTGTATCGCATCTCATTTAGTTTTAATCGAACCTCTTGGATAATAATCTTTCCCGTAAAGCCTTAATAAGGACGTTATTCACTCTTGAAGGTAAGTTATCGGGTAAGGTGTACATAAATATACATACATATGTACACCGTCGTGGTGTATTGGAATAGTGTCTGAAAAATTCAACGTTGTAGGTTCGATTTCCAGTTGAGGAAATAATTTCTTCGTTTTTCGTTAGACAAAACGCGGCGTTGTGTTTCGTCACGTATCGTACAATAATCTCTTTTTTTTCGTTAAAAAATGATTTATAACTAAAGTAGTTTCTTTTTATTTATATGTTGCCTGGTTATGGTTAAGTTAATAGGTTTTATCTTTTAATTTAAACTTTTATAACTTTATTCTCGTTTTAGTTTATTATTTTTTTTAGTATACAAAACGATAATATTTTTTAAAAATAAAGTAAATGTAAGTAAGACCAACTCGCAATGTAGTTGTATGTGAGTTTTTATAATGTGGGAATATATTATACATTTATACTATAAGTATACACTTTTTCTCATTCCAAAAAAAGTAATTAATTAAATTTCATTTTCTTTTTTTCAATTGTGTTAAATTTGCATATAATTTTTTGTAGAGATAGGCTCTATCACTAATATTAGATATGAAATGGAAGATTTCATGTTTTAAGATCCACACAAAGAAAGTTGTGGACGATTAGTATTTTCACAAATATCACATATAGAGATATCGTTCAGGTACATTATCATCGATACAAGACCGAGTGCTTAGTAGAATATTCAATTTGGGTTAAAGCTTTTCCATATGTAGATTATATCTCATAGTTATATTCAATTTATCTTACATTTGTATCAACATAAACTCTTACTTCAAGTAAAAGTAGGTTTATTTGTACGTTTTCCTTTAGCTGTGTTCATAAATAATTATAAAATATATCTATGGACCAACCAAAAGGTATATTTGTGGCGTAATGGGAAATTATCGAGTTGTATTACGTGACGGCTTTGGGAAAGTATCTTTAATTTTATGTTATTGGTTTAAGACTAAACGCGGCGTTGTGTTACGCCATTCAATACTTTAAAATAGCGTTAATAATATAATTATAATATATAACATATTCTATACAAGATTATTCAAGGAATACATTGATATATCATCCACAGTTTGTAATAGATAAATCTACTCGTATGCTTTCTAACATTGAGTTAATTGCAAGAGCTAAGTAAAGACCGGAATGTTACATTAGAGAATCACGAATGTAGTATTTATTTAGTTTATTACATGTATTAGTAATTAGATATGATGATATGGTTAGTAATAAATTATTTATAAATAGACTTAAAGTGCTTGAAAACTTTAAATAATTAGTTAGAAAAGATAGCTTTTAATTAAATGATACCATTTTAAAAGTTATTAATCGGCGCTCCGTTCCCCGGAGTGACTTAACGACGGACGGACGGAGTGTCTTAACACTAGGTTCCCTCTGCATATCCTGCTGTGTATGGGATACAGCGTGAAGCTGAAAAAAAAAAAATCGATCCGTACAATTTTGCCTGTGTGGACTTTAATTTTATTGTTCCCGTTGGAATTTCTTGAAATCATTTCTTAGTGCTACCCTAAACTCTCTATCTAACCTATCCACCTACATGCCAAATTTCAACATTTCAGTGCGGGGAAATGAAAATAAAAATATAAGCATTACCTATTTTGAGATTATCGTAGCGCAGTGTTTTAAACGTTAGGTTCCCAACTTAACCTGCTATATGCGGGATACAGCGTGTAATTAAAGGATTGAATCCACAATCGTCGTGTTTACAACATATATTACCCCACTATGCTACAACGGCTTCAACATTCAAGGATCAGGATTCAAGATTTTAAAAGCAATTTACAGTCTAGTTAAAACTGTAACCTAGAACCCGAGCTAAGATAAAGGTGTCATTTAACGTAAAGGCATAATAGTTTCAAAAGACTGTGTTTACTGTAAGCAATATAGATAAAATCTATTGGAACTGTAGAATTCTATTGTAAAATATTTTTTATTTTGTATACAATTAAGTTCTTTTTTAGAAGAGAAAGATAGTTGTAGTGTTAATACACTCAATGACGTTCCGTTTCCATTTTCTTCGCTTCGCTTACAATTACAAATATAAATAAGAAAATATTAACACAGTACTACCACACAACCATTTCCTTAAACACAAACAAACACACACACAAAAAACCCATCCTTTAATTAATAAACGTCATTTAAAACGTAAAACCCGTTAGTAGATAGGTGGTCAAAGATCACCGCTATCTCATTACAGGCGCCGGAAGATCTTCTTTTTAGCTGTAAATCGCTTATCGGCAACACAGTATTAAATCAGCCCCACATATTTAATGCACAGCCAGCCTGGGCTAGCTCTACGTACCGTAGCGCATGCCTAGATAGCGATCGCGGTCAAATTTACACTAACGACTGTTTCACACGCCCGCATTATTCGCGGATATTATTAATTATGTTTATAATCAAATCGGCTTCACGCTGTATCCCGCTTACAGTAGGGTAAGCGGATGGAGAGATTAGGAGCGTCGAAAAGTGGGGAAAACGGAAGCGTGCGGGAGGAGGAGGAGGAGGGTCTTAGCACAAAGCTACCAGGTTCTGTAAGCCTCCAGCTTAAATATCAAAATGTCGTTAAGGTTATTCTTCAAGCTTTAAGCCCCCAGGGACAAGTAAACATGGATTAACTAACACATTTATCAACAATTATACTATCGACATATTGTATTATATAGTCACTTAAATATAAAAGAAATCTTAGAACGATCTAATGAATAAGTAAATATATTACGACTAGCGAGCGTTTCGTAGTGAGAATGAAGAAGAACGTGCTCAGGAGGTTTGGGCACGTCGAGGGAATAAATGATGAGTGCAAGAAGCAAGAGCAAGAAAGTTTTATGAAGCTGGAGTGAGTGGTAAGAGAGGTGAAAATTGACCTTGGTTGACCTGTGAGAATATGCTATATATATGTATATAGCGTTCGATTCTCCCTGGCTACCCCGCTAGGCATAATGCTTGAAGCAAAATAAGCTTCTCACTTTATTTAACTCGGCAGAAAGCAGAGTGATACATTCATTACTCTGTTCTCAATTTCTTGTCTATTTTCAATATGTAAACGGTGGGCAACAGATCTTAAAGTTGCATATGTTTTTCGTCATGTGTAAATGTAGTGTAATTTGAAACTTGTTATATTTTACGTAAAACAATAGTAAAGCCACAGAAATAGACATACGTACAAACATACGTTCGAAAAATATTAACCCCCCTTTTGACACAGTTGGGTAAAAGAAAAAAAAATGTATAGAATATATTAAATTTCAGATTAAATCAACAGTGCGAGTAGCTCAGTGAATAACATACTAGATATAGACTATAGTACGCATTGTATACAGTAGGTAAATACGGTCAGACCGTTAAGACCTAAGATAGCTTGGAAACAAAGGCGTTAATTAGCTAAATATATTTCTTAAGCTAAAATAATATAATTATACATATATATAATTGAAAAAATAATGATTTATAAAAAAAAAAATTTGTAGCGTTGTTTTTATAGTTTCACGCTGTATTTCGCTCATAGCAGGGTAGGCAGAGGGAACCTGGGAACCTATTATTAAGACGCTCCATTCCCATTGCTCCCTCGGCTTACCAGAAAACCAAACCTTTCCATACACAAAATAAAAAATACGAAAAAGTTACAAAGAAAACATAAAACAAAATTAAAAGTTAACAGTACATTTATATATCACGCACTTTAAAACCAACGTTATCCATTCAGGGTCCACGCGCACTACCGTAGTCACGATCAGTGTGACCTCGCGTGTTAGCAATCTAGTGAATCCCATCTAAGTTTATTAGGCAGTGCACTTTGTTTCCTTAGTATTCAGGATTAAAAGCTTTTGTTTAGCGTTGTGTTAGTTTAAATTAATTTAAATGGTTATTTGTACAAGTTTTTTTTTGTTTTAACGTATTTTTTACGATATGAGAGCAGAGAAAGAATCTAGAGTTCGTGTCCATTTTGAGAAACTTAAATATTTTATTTGTCAACTCAAAAAAGAGATATCTATATTAAAAAATCCTATTTGATATCTGAAAATGCCAAAAAAACGTCTAAAAGGAACGTTAAAGAACGAAAAGTATAAAACATCTACACAAACCAGAGCAGGTAGTAAGTTGCAATTTTCGCCGATTTTCGAGACTGAAAATCGTGAAATAATTATTTATTAAAAGTAATAAATATATACAATATTAAAATATTTTCTTTATCAGAACCAAAACTGTACTAAAAACTACAGTGCGAGTGTAAACGCCGTTGGCCCTCTATTCATGTGTCGTAATTTGTATCGGATGAAGAACTGGTCTATCGTATTTTTCATTTGCTCTACCTTCCTAACCATCTATTGTGATTGTAAGAGCGTGTTCATTTTTTTATTAAGTAATAGTATGGAAGTGAAGAAATATTGTTTTGTATTATTTAGTTTTGGATTCAAATCCCAATAAGGGTAAATCATATTTAAGAAATAGACATTAATGTTATAGAAAAAATAACACTAGCTGCCTATTGTCATTTTCTTTATATGATAGACACCCGGAAAACCTTTACACTAATATATTAAATTTTTAACCAACTGCTAAACTGATGAGGTTTTCAATTTGACTGTTTGTTTGCTTGCTCAACCAATTATTTGTGGCAATAGGTTCAATACATGTTGATTTCACTAGTAAAAAATTAAAGCATAATTGAAAGAACTGTCTACACAAACGATTATATAAAAAAACTCAAAACAGGAATCGAATCTACACACATCTAAGCTATAGATTCCGCTTAAATTGTACTATAATCTAGCACTAGCATAAAACGAACGCACAAAACGTTATTTACGAGATAAACCGACGTTAGGGCTCAGCGTTCGATGCCACAATAAGTGTCATAACACTGTGTAAGTTACCACCGTTAGACGTCGCTTATATTCGCATTATTAAATCTTATGTAGAACCCTATAAATATGGTCGGTCTGGTTCTACGACTATCAATGGGAAATGAATGATACTGATATCTCTGCAACATGTATACCATACTTTTAACATTGATTCTTGTAGATTCGCTTCCCATTTAAAGGATTTTCTTTATATTTCTTCGCTTTGGTAATGAGACGAAAAGTGTGCTCGTGTTCATTAAATGGGTGATAATGTAGTTTGGTTAAAAAAAAAATGTATTTTAATTCTAGTCTTGTCTACTAAATTAAAAAAAAAAACTTACTGTGGCTTGAAACACTTATTAAACAATTTTAAAACATATCCATTGTGTAAAATTACAAAACTCAGGGTTATTTGGGAGAAAAAAGAGAGAGAAAGAAGTAGAGAAACAAAAACTCTATGAACAAGAATTTAAAGCGTTCGCATCAGAATTGAATGTCAGTAGAAAGAAAAAGGCAAGCCACCTGATACACACAAAAAATTACCAAAAAAAAATTGGTCTAAAGCTTGCTCAAAGAAACCCTACTAACATAAATCCATTCAACCGTGAATTCTCGATACAACGCGCTCGATAAGCTAATGCCGGCCGATTTCGATTACCTCAATGAAAAAATATTATATTACTTATGGGTTATTGTTATATACTGTCTAGCTTATGTTATATGCTTAGGTACAATTATTTCTAGAAGGAACCTGGGAACCTAGTGTTAAGACACTCCGTTCTCTACTTTCTGTTGAATTCTGAAGGCATTGCGTGTTGGGTGAAAGAGACGTTGACATCAAATGATATCATTCTTGAGACTGGAATTTGAAGTCTCTACTATCGTTTAGTCTCTACTGCACAACTATAGCTAACTCTACATTAAATTTATACGATACGCATACATTAGATCTTATTTTAATATTTTATCTGTCGACCGTTATATGGGATTTTCTATAGAGTATAAATAAGCGTTGTCACAGGGAAGCGGAAACTACATTCAGTAAATGCAATACAATTGTCACTAACTTAACTTAGTGTGAAGGTAACCTAGAAAGTCGCACCTCATCGGCTTAGTGACAGCGTGTAAGTTAGAGATTCTACAGGCTCGAGCTGATGTCCGTACGCAGAGTAAGCAGAGGAATCCTAGTGTTAAGACACTCCGTTCCTCGCTTTCCATCGAATTGTCCATTTACATGCTATAATACAAACGAACGATTCTAAACTTTATATATGACGGTTTGTTTTTCTGTTTGCGCGGGCTAATCTCCGGAACTGCTGAATCGGTAAGATAAGACCATATTAAAATAATCAACAAATTTTCGGGCAGCCGCTTAGAAATTGTAAGAGATTTAACGTTTTATAGTTACGAATGAAGTTGCGAGCCATAACTAGTTATGGATAAATGAGTAAATTATTCCGTTGACCACTTTTTACTCAATTTTAAAGCGATTCTCCTTTGGAAGATGAGTCGGGTCTCAAATGCACCACGATGTCACCAATTAATTATAATTTAAAATCAATTTCTCATGTAAACGTCGTGATTGTTTAATAAAAAAATTATCTTGAAATTATAACAAGCTTTGGCACTTTAGACGGCTTTAGGTATCCTTTTGGTCCCAAATGGAAATAAAAATGTTTAAAACAATACCTCTGAGCGGACAACACTGTTTTATGCGCATATTCAAATTAATTACACGTTGCCTTGTTATCTGTCAGTGTAGGTAGGTACTCCCTTTATTTATTATTTTATATTTTTAGAGATATTCGCGAAGTGTATTGGTTTTTTTCTTCTATAAAATAAGCAGAGAATATAGTGATGAATCACTTTGTTTTCTGAATCCGATTACTATGTGATCATATTTCATTCATATCCTAACATTTACATGTATTTGTAAAATAAGTATTTCTTTTGTGACAATAAGCAATACATTCGGTTTCGCCACTCAACACAGGATATGTTTATATGGGCAGAAATCTGAGAATGGAGTTACCATCAATCTTCAGCCTTTTTCTACCTATCCAGCAAGGATCCAAGACACCATGTCTAAACATTAAAAAAACTAATATTAGAAAATAAATTACAATTAAAACTAAATAGCATCAACCAATTGTTTTAGTAATGATCCCACCGATTTATTATGGGACGAGCTGACGTGTCTCCTTCTTACAAGGTAGTGAGTTCATAAAGTTCTGTTTTTACCAGCGTTTAGTAAAAAGTCAGGCTATAAGTTGCCTTTCTCTGGTTCTATTGGTTGATATCAGGAACATTCACATCAATAAATACCAGCGAGGGCTAATGTTTAATGCAAAGCTTTTATGTAAGGCCGTAGCTACAATTGTGATAATAATATATTATTTTACTCATTTAGATGTTTTTTTTTTGTCCTAAGAGCTAAATACGATTTTAGATTAATATCATCTTGGGAAATGTATTTATTAAATATAGTTTTCTCAGTCTTTCTGTAAAAAGTGAGACGTTGGTTTCGGCCACTGGGAATTTAGGAGAAAGAATTTACGACGCTTAAAGTGAAGAACGAAGATTCAATTTTGTTAAAAAGATATCGTGTTTTAGATTTTTTTATCACATTGGGTGATAATAATGCTTTGATAGAATATAATTATCATAAATATGAGAAGAGATTATATTGACAATTCAATCAATTTATCAAACAATTCAGTTAATTTAAAAATATATTATATAAATTGCATTTTGGTACTGTTTTTCTGGTGTATATTGTACACTATATATACTATATACACTATATATAGACTTTTATTATATTCGAAGTATATATGGGAAAATATATTAATAAGGTTGCGTTCACACAAACATCACAACTAATAAAATTCAAGACTTCAAGGCGTAATTTGATAAAAAAACATTAAATCCTATTACTTAGATATTATTAGATAAAATTAAATATCTTAGAAAATATAGCTTACGGGGTTTTTTTACAGAACCATTTATCTTGATCCACGTAGCCTTCAATACAAATAAAGTAATTCCAACGCAGCGGGGCGCTTGATATACTGGATGTGTTTTTATCAACTTTTAAATTACTTATAGTTCTAGAATACTTATAAGGATAGTTCCTGAGAGGGTAATGTGTACAGACAGATGTACCATTTCTGATGTAAGTGTATGCAAGTGAGAATATAGGGATAGGGATGGAACCTAGCGATATGCCATTTTACATTCTTAGTAAATGTTTTTTTGTTAGAAATATAACATAATGTTTAATCTTTGTTTATAAAAAGTATACGTGAATCTAGTGTCAAAACACTCCGTTTGCCATTTTTCATCCATCTTTTTTTGAAATTCATTTTAAGCATTGAAATAAATTTTAATTTGTCTTCTATTATTAATAGTAATATAACATCTGTATAAACGTGACCTTACTCAGCTAAAAGCTACCCAGATTGATGGTGCTCTTAGTTTCTGATAGTCGCAGTTAGTCGGTTGCTGACTTACGCTCAGAAGGAGAGCGTGAGGTAGGACGTGTGTCAATAAATAAGAATTATTAATGTTGTTTGTACAAAGTTTGTAGTTACGCGTATGTGGTATGAATCAATTATAAAATGGATATATCCGTTGGGGCGTAGTGGTAGAGAATTTAATTGTATAGCGTGATGATTTTGAGTTCTAACTTCTCTCGAGATGATGCCATTTATACTTACCTCACCTTTGTAGGACAAAACGCGGGTTTGAGATCCGCAGCTTAACGGGCAATAATAAGAATAAAGATTTTTTATGTTAGGATTTTTATCTAAATTTATTAGATAACCTAGGGGTAATATTCCGTTTTTTTTTAACATATATTTAATAAAAAATAGTTTAATATAAAAACAAATATATTAGCATTCTGTACTCCTTCTCTATAGAAACTATTACTGAGCTAAATTCCATACTACTTCAAAATTTTTGGTTCATGTATTAATATATATATAGGAAAATGGAGATCCTATTTCTGTTTAATAGTGTTATAGATATCAAGTGTAGAGTTACGCCGAGGTGTTAGACCGTAACACAACCACAGTATACGATACTAACGGCTAGTTTTCAACTAATTTATAAAATAGAAAGGGGTACGTTGTTACCCTACTTTATCGAAAAAGGGAAAAATCACCTTTCAACCACTAATATCTGGAAATTTAGGGGGAGGTTCAACGGAATGTCTTAACACTTGGTTCTCTTTGCCTGTCCTAGTATTACGTGTAGTACTCGTATATCTTTAAGTTGTATATAAATAAGTTGAAATATTATGAAGCATTTGTACAACTGATATATTATGGTGCTTAGCGAGACAGGGATCGTTTTCATCCGCTACTGTTCTCTTAATGTTCCAAGATGATATTATGTTTAGTTTAAACACTAGTAGTGACTGTGGAGCAATAAAATATGTTAGCTTATGTCATTTTATATTTATTATTCCATAAGATCGTGGTTCTGGATTCAAATCCAATATACGGTTTCATAAAGAAAATATCGATATTTTCATAGTCCGGTGGCTTTGGAATTTGTTCAAAAGTACGGAAAAAAACATCACTGCCAACTTTATACTTACCTTATACTCTTTGCCCTGCAAATTGCAGGTGAATGATAAAAAAAATACACAAAAATTCTATAATATTTTATAGAAACCGTAAAAATGTCTTAACGGATTTCAAACGAAATTAGGGACAAACTTACAAAAAGTCAAAGTCAAGGTCGTTATATGAGTTTCCGGCTCCTCTTCTCCCAGAGGGCGCGACTTGCTTAAACAACTTTTTATATCAAACTTTTCAACTTTAAGTTAATATTGTTAAGGTTCATAATTAAATGTACTTTAGTTCAAAAGTCTTATTTAAATAAGGTAGTCAGTAAGGGATAGGCTGAGATAGTGATGTGCGCGAGAATGGGACGTGCTATGGCAATGTTGCTGGGCTTTGATTTAGTGATGTGATGTAAAACATCGACATTATGAAGTAGTAATTAATTACTGTGTTAAAACTTTATTAAGCAAATTACATATTATTATAAAGTTTCAGTCTTTTGTAGGTATTTAATAATTTTCAAACATTTAGTTCAATATAAAACGAGTTAGTTATAAAAGTAATGTTTAGTACTTTTTTTAAATAAACAATTTTTTTTTTCACACATTATTTTATAATCAGATTTATCTAATATAACTAACTTTGGATAAAAAGTTAGTTATTTAACGAATATTTGTCGCGGTAATTTTACTGTCGCTACAATTTTATTAAGACAGCGTTTTAAAAATGTGCTAAAATAGAAGGTGTACCAAATAAATTCATAATTTGTCTATATTAAGCAATTTTTATAAAGAAGCACGTTCGAAAAAAAGAAACCCAGTAATATAAAGTAATATAGCGCAATTTTGCTATATTAAATAACACTTTTTAATATTAATTATTGATTTGACTTTTAACAGAAACAAAGCGTATAGTAATTATTAACTTTTATATAAGACAAAAATTACATAAGCCAAACAAGTCTCCAATTACCTTATATAGAAATATATCAAGAGACTGAAAATTCAAGGTTCTAGATTATAAAAAAGACAACACTTAGAGCCAGACCATCCCACAACGCTACTTTATTACATTTGTGTATAACTCAGTTAAATAATTTAAAAAAAAAACATTTTCCATTACAAACATCACTAGACACCAGATGGCGTCGACATTGGTTAGAACGACTTTGGGATTCTTAGCATCGCCGTCCCGTCACGTGACGCATACGACGCGGTGGAAAGATGCTTAGGAATTAATAGATTTCTTCTAACACTAGCCAGATAAAATAACTATATTAGTAAGATATTTGATATTATATATTTGTTTATATTTCTTTTAACGATTTTAACGATTATTGTGATATAATATACCATATAGCTTTCTTTGATATATATATTTTCAATACGGACCAGTAGTTCTTGAGATTATCGCGTTTAACCAAACAAATTCCTTAGCTTTATAATATTTCTATAGATGCTATATATATGTTTATATTTAGGTCTGTGCTGTCTGCCTAAGGATTCTGGGTTAAAGTCTATTTTAGAATAATTTTTCATTTATTTTATGGTAATATTATATGTATGTTTGCTTAATAAAGTTTATTACTTATTTTTTATTATAATAAGTATATCATTGTATTTTTTTGCAAACAATGAGTCTCATTTCGCTATGAAATATGGTAGTAATAGTAATATTCAATATTTTAGAAAATGTGAAATGTAGAGAAGATTTGAATCTGCTTAGAAAGATGAAATCTGAAATGGTTCACCACTAAACTATCAAGGCAATCGATCTAAGGCTTATTGACCATTAAAAGTTATAAAGCTGTACTGTCTCGTTACTTAGTTACTGTTAAATGTGATAGAAACGCCCTAGTTTCCAGTAAGATTGTAACTTAGTCTTTGGTTCTTATCATCATGAATGATGAATGAACGTTAAATTTTTGTTCTATTTTCACATAATTTCAACGTTAAGTGAAATCGTTAGTTTCATTCTTTTTGGCCTTATATATTATATAATAGAGACTCATTTTCTTTGCTCTTGATAGACAAAGCGCGACGTTAAACTCCGCCTCTAAACACCTTCAAAATTAATGTTATCTATTTTTTTTGAAATGTAATAATTATTAAAATCTCATAATTTTGAAATAATTCACTTTCATTGTAACTAGTGTCGTAACACTAAGTTCCCT
>FASU01005992.1:0-11903 GCA_001486225.1 Heliconius pardalinus sergestus | reverse complement strand
TACGTTCCGCTCGACTTTTCGTCGAATGCTTGAGACATTCGAACTAATACTGTGCTTTGAATTGTTACCAGAGCGGACGAATGAAAATATTAACTATGTCATTCCCCCTCAATGAGGATTGTACACACAATCGTTGCTATTACAGTTTTACGCTTATGCCCCTGCGCTACGAAGGTCTCTAATATCTAATTCTAATATTTTTTTGCCATAAATAATAGTAAGAGCGACAGTTGAATCGCCATAAACGCAATCGCCCCAATAATACTGACCCCTCGTGATTCTCCATTAAGAATTGTAGGGTGACAATAATTTATGATAAATAAATAATAATTATAGTCTACATGTTTTTATGTATTCATATAATTATTAAGAGAAAAATTAAATATATCTCGATTTTTTGTAATGTTATGCAATTTGAGCTTGGGGCCATAGAGAGGCACGTTCGAGGACTGATCCGGAAAAATTCTATATGTTTGTTCCGATTTTGTACTATCACTACTACCAGTTGTTAATATAGTATATTAAACCTTACATAAACCAACACACAAGGTCATGAAAATTGGGTAGGAAACGGAGACTCTAAGCACTAGAGTTCCAATGCCTACCCTGTTATATTGAGAACACAGTATGCATAAAGTTAAAACTATTAAAGAAAAATAAATATTAATAATAGATGGTAAAATTTCAGAACAACAAGAAAATAATAAATGAATTCTTATTTTACAACCACAAATGTTATTATTTTGCCTTAAATTATATGTTATTAGGAACTTGATCTCAGAGTATTACACATTTTCACGTACGACAGAGCCGCCGGTGAAATTTGCATAATTTGGCATGATTCTATTAACGCGCACCATTAGTCTATTAACTCTATTTATATAAGAATACTAGTAATCTCTCCTGGTTTTGTTCTGTGTAATATTAAAAATATATTTTTTTATATAGATTTGTTTATAATTGAAGATAAATGATTGTGGTTTATATTTTTTTGGGTATAGATTTGATTTTATTTGAGGTCAGTCGTGGCGCAGGTGCAAAAGCGTGTGTTTGTAATCGCGACAGGTTGTGAGTTCGATGTATTAATATTTCATTTTCGAGGAAATTCCATGCAATACCTCCAAAAATCGGCAGAAAGTGGGAAAAAAATCATTGTTTTAAGGGTATATATTTGAAAAGTGAAAGATGTGTTTTCTTTTTACAATATAATTAAAAGCTGAAAAGAAATTTTCTTTAATCTTCACTAGTAACAATATGGTAGAGACAAATTTCAACCCCAAGATAAAGCTTCCTGGTAATAAAATACTTCCTAAAGAGCTATTTATGTTGAGAAAGTTCGTATAGGTCTAGTTTTATGTGTCTAGCTTGAATAATTAGTAACATTTTGTTATTGTCAATCACTCAGCTAAGACATGTTGTTGATAAAGAAACATCAAGAAGTAATAAATAAACTGAATCTATTCCTTTTTAAATGTTACATTGCGAAACTTAATTCCACGCTTTTCTTACCGGAGCTGGGAAATGAAAATGAAAAGAAATTGAGACAATTTTAAATGTTATAATTTCTCCGAGATGATATCGAACCCATAAACTCTTTTCAGCTGCACTATGACCCCCTAAAATTCTTTTTAATTATTTTATATTGTTTAATTTTTTCTTACATTATAATGTTACGCATAATAGTCAAAAGTTCTAGAAGATTTATTACTATAGTGTTTTAGTCTAGCCTGCAAGTTGCCCGAAAAAATACGCAATAAAAAGCAAATTTTCGACTTCTATTTTTATTACACTGGTTATTAATTTTGTTTTTGTGATTTTAGAGTCATTTTCGTAGGGATCGTGTAGTATAAAAAGTTTTCACTGAATTGGCAATGTAAACAATTTTAGATTCTTTATTTCAAAATCTGTAATTTTATAAGGGCGATAAAATAAGAAAATATATAATACCTATTTCATTCAAAAGTATAAATAAATAAATATAGAGAGATAAAAACAAAAACGCATTTGAGTCAACTCAAATTAACTTATATATAGCAGGGTAAGTAAAGGGAACCTAGTGTTAAGACAATTTGTTTCCCACGATCTCTGATTATCTCTGATTCTCTGATACAATGACTGATACAACAGAGCCACTGAATTTTCGTAATATTTTATGTTTAGTCACGGAACTTAACGCCACGCTTCTTTTTATAAATGAGACTGATTTGAATAAACAATTAAATAATAATCAACAAAATGGGTGACATTTGTAACCATGTCAAAATTAAAATATATGAATAGAATCATCACATTACAATATGATACGAGGCTCATTTAAAATTCTTAAATAAAAACGTTACACAATTCTTCTTATTAAGGCCGAATGTAATAAACGCTCTTACCCCGCTCAGTGTAAAGATCCACCAGCTTAAACAAATGAGATATTTTGTTGAAAATATTAAGAATTGGCTGTTGTTTCGCCTTAATATTAAAACTTTCTCATCTCCCAGACACGCAATATAACAAAAAATTAAAATTTGTCATCTCAGTGAACCAAATTTATGATAGAATAAGAAAAATAAAAAAGCTGTAGAATTGTAGGCAACGTATTATATTTTTAAAGTTTTAAAAAGTCTTTTTCACACACTAAACAATAAAGACAGAGAAATAGAACCGCATACTGGTAAAATGGGCAGTTTCCACGAGGCGGTATGATTCTCGCTACGTTCAAACTTTTAGTAGAGACAGATGGAAATGGCGGAACTCAACGACGCACTTTGTCTTACTATAAATATTAAAAATAAAAATTGGTCAATTAGTCCGAAGGTCAGTTCAATAGGATATTTGTAAATGATTCGCGAAAGATGATATTTTCACTAAATCATGTCTTCATTAGAACAAATTCGAGGTCACAAAGATGATTTTCTTCCAAAATCTTGTTAATATCGAATGGAATATTAAATAAGCAATATGCAAATAAGTTGATTTATTAACGCCAATGTGGCGAAGTAGAAGCTATATTCACTTTATTGAGTTCGATTATCTCTATTCAATAGTAAAATATATATTTTTTCATGATATGTTGAGTGGCAGAACATAACTCCGCATTTTGCCTCGTGGAAATTAAAAATATAAAATATTTCATTTCTTTGAGTGGGAATCAAACCTACAAACTATAATTTGTACAGTTGTACACTTGTGTACCTAGAGCCAACTGGTTATTAAATAACCAGCTTTTCCCTGCTGCTCCGACGCCTTGCTAAAATGGAAACAATTAAAAGATGACATAATAACACATTCTACCTGCCCCATGAAATACAAACCTCAGGTTCAGTGGGTCATATTAAATTGATTAATGAAATGTAACATACCATGTAGTCTATACGAATTTCGATTAAGTATTGTGTGAGATTAGTGCTTTAGCGCAAACACACAAACTCTTCTGTCTCTCTGTCTTCTCCTTTATCAACAACAACTCTTCTGTCTTCACTTCTGCTTTATAATATTTGTATACAAGTATCAATACCTTGTAAATGTGAGAGAAGCGTAAGTAAAAATAAATCTAATTTGACGCTCGATCGTATAAGTTAGTAGTAACATAATGTCTTCTCTCAGCTGTATCTGTATGTCAAGGCCTTGTTGCGAAAGTTAAAACTAATTTGTGATATCCGCGGATTTAATATCACTATTACGACATGCTTAACAAAAAATAAACTTTTTGTATATTTTTTTGTAACTTTAAACTATATCACGCACGTATCAGAGTAAGCAGAGGGAACCTGGGAACCTAGTGCTAAGACACTTCGTTCCGAAAATATGTTTATACACTTCTGTTCTCCACTTTCCGCTGAAATCTGGGGACATTGTGTGGCAGAAATCAACGTCACGATTTGCCTCGTTACCAGACCGAAAAATTAAAATATTTAATTTTGTTTACTCGAGTGGGTATCGAATCCACGTTTATAGTCGCACGCTTCTGCCCCTGTGCCTGTGCCATATATATTACAAGTATAACGCTTAGTTCACCCTGAGTATACTTTCTCATTTTCTAAAATTTGAATTTAAAACATCCTCGATCAAATTCGTCAAAACGACTTGTGTCATCGTGACTTATAAAGTTATTTTCTATAGAATACATAAAAATTGCATAATTAAAGAATACCATAAACGACTTAATAGTTCCAAGGTCAAATTAACACAAGGCCATCATGAGGCCGTCGTAGTGAATCGGCACAGTCTGACTGTAAATACGATGGTTGCGGGTTCGATTTCCACTCGGGTGAATTAATAAAAATGCGATGTTAAGTACCGTCACTCAACACGGTGAGAAGTGGGGAACGGAGAGTTTTAACATTAGGAGACTATGATGCGGGATGTAGTGTGAAGTTATAAAAAATTAACACCAATTGAATTATTTCCAAAAAGATGGAAGGTTGTCCTCATTTCAAATAAAAGTATATGTGATTATAAATAACATTGAAATGTTTTTTATTTGTTTTTTATTTGGCAATGATTATTGTTATGTTGCTTTATGCTTTATTTGGTAGTGGTACATAAGTATCGTCAGTTTGTTTATATGACTATTAAAATGACAGAGTTTTTATAAAAAAACGGGGTAAGCAGAGGGAAACTTGTGTTTTTACGCATAACACGGTGGTCATAGGGAACCTAGTGTTTACGCACTTCGATCCGATTGAAAACGATTTTTTCGCCAAACTTACAACGTATTATAAATGGCCGACCCATTATTGCCAGATATTGATATCTAATTTAAGGAAACTCTTTTTAAATGAAAAGGAAAAAAAAGTATATAGAGACTGTTAACAAAGATAAAATAAAGGAAATATAAAATATTTCCTAGGCTAGTTTTTTTTTCTGAGCCTAATATTTTACATACAGGTCAAACTAGTACAGAAATGATAAAAATAAATATAGTACGTCTCGAAACTTTGACCTATACAAGTATCCATTACACGAAATAGACTCTCCTGTCACTTCTAAATAGTATCAAGATTTACAGGACTACTTTTGGCACACAACTAACTGAATACCGTCGATTTACTACAGATAGAGCTATAATTTTCTTAAGTAATACCCTACTAAGCCCATTGGGCGTATAGCACGATATGCTAGAGGAACATTGTGATAAGACACTCCGTTTCCCATTAAGACACTTCCCTTCTCTACTTTCTGCCGAATTCTTGAGACAATGTGTGTTGAATGACGTAGTTCAACGTCGCGCAATGCTTCGTTACTCAAACGAGGAAATGGAAATTTTAAATATTTAATTTCCCCAAGTGGAAATCAAAACTATAACAGGCGGCTTTGCCTTTTAATTTTTGATGGGGTTGGCTATATAACAAGACTATTCTAGGGTGGGCAGGAGTGGACCATTTGGACCCCTATATTCCTACGCCCTTGTGTATCTCTAAGTAGATGTGGGTTCAAACTCACGAAACAAACCTATTATCACTTCTATACAAAATATCGCTCTAAGCCACAACGAAATCGTAAAATACTCTAAATTTATAGTTCACATTTTATATAAGGAGTAAAACTATCACGAGCATGTGCCCCTTCATGCGGACATGTCGATTTAAGATAAAGGGACTCCGCGTGAGCCAACTTGATTTACGTTAGATTGTCATGTGAGTTTTATTTCCTTTCCACTCACGGTGTGTTACTTAGAGTTGTCTTGTAAGTATTAAGTTGTACAAAGTTTCACAAGTACATATGTATATGTAGTAAGATTTTATCTCGTAGCGAAGCGGCATAGCGTTTCACGGTAATCACGACGGCTGTCGGTTCGAATCCCATTCGGCGGAAAAAATAATTTTCATTTCTCCGCTCTGGTGATAAGACAAAACACGGCTGTGGGTTTTGCCATTCAAATCGAAAGTTAGGAAGGCAGTGGAAGGTTAGGAGGGGAGTGGATTGTTTTAACGATAGGTTTCCTCTGGCTTATCCTTTTATTGTTATATACATATTTATAAATATATTTCATAGAACAACAGCAAGTATTATTAGTATTTCTCAATCTCGCCACCAGTCCCCCAGCTAGGATGTCAGCTCGTTGCAATAACGAGCATAAATCTTCTAAATTGTCCTTCAATTTATATGATAGACTAACTCAAAGCTAACAAATGTAACTTTAAGTGAATTATTTAAACAAATAATTATCAAGTTAATTTTTTTCTTTATTTTTTCTGTCTTTCAATATTCTCCGCTGACATGATAATGCGTGAGAGTCATATAATTATTTTTCATAGGATTATTTTTTTAGCTTCCCTCTGGCCCCGCATAGAGCAGGGTTGAGACACTCCGTTCGTCACACACCAATCAATTTTCAAGATAAATGTTAAATTGTTTTGCTTGTAATAGGTGAGAATAGAACCCACTACCGCCACATTTACAGTCACACGCTGTCCCGCCGCGCAACGATGGCTAACTACGATTCAATAAAACTTAAAATATAAACTACTTTTTTAACGAAACCAAAATATTTAACTAGCTGAAATAAACAGTATTACAAAGCTAATTGTATATACCATTAAAGAGAAGTGGAAAATAAGTTTAATAACGCTCTACACAAAGGGCTTTAACGCAGAAAAAATATGATAATAAGGGGCAAAGCCTCAAGGGCTAGAGAAAATTGTCACTAAAGTATTAAAAGTAAAAGTCCGTTCGTCCTATTTAAATTTTAAACAGTCCATTCCGCAAAATAGCTATACTCCTAGTGTAGGTTTTTTGATACTAGCTTTTCTCTGTGGCTTTGCTCGCAAGGTCGTATGGCAACGTGACTGTTTTAAAGTGACAGTTTCTAAGATTCTACTATAGTAACTTTTCCCGCAGGTACAATTAGGTATAGTACCGTGCTGAACCGAAGAAATTCTTTTGCTGCATAATATTAATTTGATTTACCTTGATTTAGACTTTTTTATTAACTTCACATGTAGGTCCACTTATTGCCGTAAAAGTACGCGCTGAAAAGACAATCGGTGTTGATATTTGTGATTCAATGAAAATGATGAAAAAGTGGAAACGTGGACAGTTTCTGAATAATGGTGTCTTAACATTTTTTCTGCCGAAGGAGTATCTTAACACTTATATCTACCTACCTCGAACTAAGCAAAAATCACTTTCCAAGAAACTAAGCTAGCTAAGTACTTCAACGCAAAAAGACAGAAACACTAAAGCGTTTAAGGTCGTTGACATATACTGAAAACTGTCCCAAATTATTATTCATCACGTCTAACCCGCGGGAAATAGAGTAACCCTTTATTAAGATGTGCCTACAGAGTGCCTACAGTGTTGAGGATGTGCAAATTGCATATAAAATATTTAAATAACTTGCTTTTACAGGTCGTTTGTTAGTTAGGTTATGATTTATTTTAATATTTTAAAGTATTTTTTTACTACTGAGTAAATTTATATTGTTAACTTTAGTTTTATCTGAATAGTTTAAATTAAACAATCTTGACCAGTTTGCTAACTTACTTCTGTTAAGGTGGCGGATAATTTACATTTTCTCGCTCTGGTAATTAGCGCGGCGTTCAGTTCCGCCACCTTGCAAATGGAATCTCCTATATTCAAGGGTTTATTTTAGAGTAGAGACAAAGTCCGGTAGAGAGTAGTGTAGATCAAAGTGGGATTGTAAAGGCGACTGGTTGTGGGTTTGATCCCCACTCGTGGAAGTGAAATATTTATTTTAATTATATTTTCTTTCTTCGCTCTGGTGTCGAATCAAGTTCCACCAGTCAACACACAATGCCTCCAGATTAGGCGGAAATTAGAGAACGGAGTGTCCTAACATAAGGTTACCTACCCTGCTGTGTGCGGGATACAGCGTGAAGCTAATTTAATTTATTTTTTAACATTCACTCCAGATAAAAGTAGATGGATGTCAAAAAATAACACAGTAATTCTGAGCACATAAATCAGGAAGTCTCAATTGTCGATCTTAACGTCGACGACAGTCGTTACGGGCAGTTAGAAGAAAGTCTTAGTCGTGATTACTGCTAGTGACTTCTCAGAAGTTACTTTTTGGTATTTACATATTCAAAAAAGAATTTGGAGAAATACAGGGTTATTTTTAACACGATGACTTACGATAGTAATTTTTGTCACGGGGTGCTTAAGCAGTAGATATATTTGTGATGATCATAGAATTTAGTGTCATTTATGCTTAAACTTTAAACGGTTTAATTTCTTTTGTAGTAACACTAATGACGGTCCGCAACTTTGTATGTGCGGACGTAAAGTCCGCAAACTCTAAAATTTTTTTTTCTTTTCTTTCTCATAGGATTATTTGGGGAATCCTTTTTTGGTACTATCCTACTCACATGCATGTTAAATTTCATCGTTCAACGCCGCATAGTTTCAACTGCTCATTGTCTGTCAGACACTCGGTAACGGAAGAGTTTTATATATACAAATGGTACAGGTTTCTTCAATCAACACAGTTCTGTTGTTATCAAAGCAGGAGAACGAAGAGAAATATCACGAGATTAAATCTGTTTTCTCCACAATATAGGGATACTATGGGATAGCATGTACTATATGTTATAGGTCATCATATAAATGACTAGCCACACGTCCCTCAGTACCATAACTCAGTTAAGTACATAATTAAGTTCTGCCACATAATAGCTTGTCAATTTCACGTCTAATGATGCAGGCAGATGGTGTTATTGTATCATTGCATTTAATGTTATAATATTATACAAGAAACAAGGGAACCATAGAACCTAGTATACAGACACTCCGTTACTAATAAGGCGCTTGCGTTCTCAACTTTACCCCGAATTCTATAAAGCATTACGTGTTGAGCGGAGGAGCTCAATGCCGCGTTTTGCCTCGTTATCATAACGAGGAAATAAAAATATGAAATATTTCATTTCTTCCAAGAGCGGGAATCACATGGTTCCATCTGCCTACCCTGCTACGTGCGTGAAACAGCGTGAAACTAAAAAAAGACTCAATAACAGATTTGAAAAGTGAACTGAAAACTCCATAAACTACGAATATCTACAGCATTAAACCTACAAACATTCATCAAAAACACTAAGCTATCTACCACACTATAAATCTCTTTAAAACCACTATTAAAAGCCAGGTTTACCAGAAGGCAGTGGCGATGTTAGCGGACTCTCGATGAGTTATATTGTCGACTATATTTCATATTATACTGTAAAGACTGTACCATTACACTCATGTGTATCAGAGATGTACATAGTTTTTAAATTGTTTTATGCGTTTTCAAGTGGCTTTTATTAAATTGTAAATAACTAACGACATAAACACAGCAACGCCTATTACGATATTTAACTGACTTGTGAAAAAGGAGGGTATCATATACGTAACTTAATTTCCCGTACACAGCACGACATGCAGAGGGAATTTAGTGTTAAGACACTCTGTCCTCCACTTTCCGCAGAATCCTGGAGGCTTTACGTGTTGAGTGGCGGAACTCAACCTCGCTGTCGCTCGGCACCAGATCATTCAGACCAGAGATTTGTTCAAATATGGTTATTTATCTTATTTACATATAGCTCTAAAGTAATAGAACAATATACTATCATAAAATAATAATAATTTAATTAGTATATTACAAGTAAGAATATTCGTTGAATTAACAAGATCTGGGATGAAGCCTTTATTAAATACATTAAGATATTCTGTATATCGCGAGCTACATTAAATACGACGATATTGTGGTACATTTAGCATATATGTCATTCTATAAGTATTAATTACGTGATAGTTGTTTGTTCAAATAATTTTTTGCTTTTATTTTTGTTTTGTATTGCGTGTTGTGTGGAAATGAAAATATTAAACATGTCTTTTTCCTGAGTCCTACGCCACGACTAGCCTAATATGTATATTTATGTGTAAATAACATGAAAAATCACTATATAATTACATTTTAACTCAAATGATGCGAAAAAAGAAAAAATATGATTTAGTAGTCCATGCGAGTGAAATAAAGGCGAAAAGCTTGTTATAAATGAGATAATAAAATGTAGATTAAGAAGCACAGATGTTTGTATAATGTATGTAAAATAAATACAGTTATAATATTTTTTTTGATTTATTCTTTTTGTTTACTTCAACTGAGGTTAACTCAAAAAAATGAGGCCAGTCTTGGTCTCTTGAGGTTGTGGCTTCGATTAACTCTGGAGGAAATTAAATATTTAATGCCTTCAGAAAGCTCCTTTGGCGGAAAGTAGGAAACTTAATGGAAACGAAGTATCTTAAGACTAGGCTCCTAGGTTCCCTGCTAAGTGAAGCTAAAGCAGACAAATAATAACTTCTGTAGTGTATGTGTTATAAACGTTTCCTTCACTCCATACAATCACTTATTCATACTTTCATTGACTAGTAATTAGTATAAGGTAGGCCTCATATTCGAAAAAAATAAAAAATATAGATCTTTACATACATATCAAGTTAAATAGTGACAAAGAAAGCAAAAAAATAACGCAAGGTAAGCTTAGACTCTACATATTGATCTCTTGAGATGCACTTCGCAGCTTCAGCAAGCGATCTATTTAATAGACGAGTTACATTTATTACTAGAGCCTTAGAGAGAACTCGAGAAAAATCATAGTTAACTTTTTACTAAAACTATTTTATGCAAATTAATAACAATTTAAAACACACAGTTCCTCGTTGGGCGGAGCGGACAGAACGGAGTGTTTTAACACTAGGAAATTTAAAAACACATGTTTATATTTGTTCATTAATTAAACCACATTATGTTTACTACATAATGATTAAAATAGCTTTAATTTGTATTAACAAAATAATCTTTACCCTAAATCTTATAAAGAGGTAATTGTTATATATAGAAAGATCAATACCTTAATCCTAGTGTTTGTAACATTGTCACGTTTAGCTTTATCTAATACTTACTAGGTTATATTGGCGACTTTTAGCCTTCTTGTTTTGTATCTGAAAAATATATTAATAATAGCAAATATAGCTTAATTTGAGGACGCGAACGCGGTTGTAGATTCGATTCCCACTCGGGGAAATGTACCATTGGAACGCCGTTTAGTTACGGCAACCAACGTACATGGTGTATTCTGCATGAGTTAAGACACTGCACTTAGTTCCCTTCGCTAACATTAGATTTCTTTTGCCTTTTATATGTGAATCTAAAGATTGAATTAAATAATAATTAATTTCACCGAGAAGGAATCGAACCTACAACGTTAAAAAAATATAAAGAAAACAGTCATTGTTCATCAAATTTATATACCCATAAAACTTTGCAACACTATAAAAATTGCCATAAATGTCATTGTTACAATTTACTGAAATAAAATTTTCTAAGGTAAGAAGTAATTTCGTTGCTTTCAAGTTAATCTACCTCGGCCAATGTTTAGGTGTGGGAGTTCAACCGTGAAGTTTTCAAACACTAAGTTATGGCTCTTGAAAATTGAACTTGTAATAACTGTGCGTGTATCCGTGTGATATATGATGTCAGTTATACTGTATGCTATATTGATTCTTATGTTTTATTCTTACATATTTATGTTAGAATAAAATGTCTAAAATAAAAACCTAGTTGTCCTTTTTTGTAGCTTTTATGGCATTTGACTGTGGAGTGTCAAAAGTTGATAATTCGATACCCCCTCGGGGTAATGAGTTATTTTCATTTCCTCACTCTGGAAAGACATAGTGCGGCGTTGAGTTCCGACACTCAACATGCAATGTCATGAATTCAGGCGATAATTATAGAAAAGAGTGTTTCAACTAATGTTGGTCCCTTTGCCTACAGTGAAAAACCTAAACATAACAGATTAAATCTTTTGTTACTGTATGTAAAATATACCTCATTTTACATAAACATATATATATATATGTAGAAGCATCAGAAGGGGCCTCATAGCGGTCTTGGCTGTTACTATTCATTTGTG
>FASU01005968.1:0-10375 GCA_001486225.1 Heliconius pardalinus sergestus | reverse complement strand
ATATGAAGATCAGCTATACAGTAAGCGGAACTTAATAGTCTCCTCGTGATAGGTACGGGCAGGCACTGCGCACGCGCACGCTCACGCACACACGTGTATTTGTACTTATTAGTAGAGGTATGTGTGTGTGAGTGTGTAAGCAAGATTATATTATGATAAATTGTGTTTTTGTATCTATTTTTGTTTAGTATTGTATGGAACTGGGTTATAGATGTTAATATATGTCCCATATGTGGTATGGGTTATAGTTGTGGGTTTAAATTTCACTTTGGGGAAAATTTACTGATTGAATTATGATTTAAGTATCTTGATTAGATAAGTCGAAGTAGAATTTCGTGAATCTCTTAAATTTAAATAAAAAGGCAGCTTTACGCTGTAATCTGTATCCAGCATATATCTAAGACCACTGTCTTAACACCACTTTTTTTCTGCCTACTAAGCAGGCGGAGTGAACGTGGTGTTAACACACACACTTCATTCCCCAAACATTTTCTCTATCAGAACGAAGAAATGAAAATAATTTAAATATAAGAGAAATGGAGTCTACGTAATGAAATACGTCGAACTACAATGAAAACAAAAAGAATTGAAACAATAGTATATTACAAAAATAGAACAATGTCCTACTTCATTATTAATTATTATTTTTTAAAATATAGATAATTAAATAATATTGTCTCTACAATTTCTTGTTGCATTCAAACTTCTTATAGCGATTAACAAAGACCTTCAGCGACAAGTAAAAGGGTAGCCTTGTCTGAATCTGAAAAGTAACGGTAGTCGATTTCAGGATTTTTTTCAAACAAAAAATAAAAAAAAAAACATTAGTACAATAAACAATTATTCGTTTTTTTTAAGTGACGTATCACTATTCTCTTATTTATAAGCTAACATACTAATAGGATCTGTCATGGCAGCCTGGCTTCTGATTATGAACGACGATTGTGGGTTTGATTCCCACTCGGGGAATGTATTATTTCCTACCCATACTAAGAAGTAAAACACGGCGTTTAGTTACGCCATTCAACACACAACGTTCCAAAAATTGAACTTAAAGCAGGTACCACTATAAGCGGGATACAGCGTGAAGCTACAAATAAACAATCCACGGGATGACTGACGATAAAAAAAAAACAATTATGACATTTTCGTCATATTTTATTTAGTACAGGCAGGTAGTTAAAGCGGGTATTGTTAAAAAATCCCACAATTACATTATGCATTCGTGGGATATTCTAGAACAATCACGCTTGTATAACAGTCTTGGGAAAGGTTGTCGAGTGAAAAGTATTTATTTTAATGTAATAAATATTTATATTATTAATTTATACACGACGATTGTTAGTTCGATTTCCTTTTGAGGAAATTAATTATTTCCATTTTCTTTCCTCTGGTTAGAAGATAAAGTGTCCAGAGTCTACAGAGTGTCTTAATATTAGGTTTTCTCTGCTTTCTATGCTGTTTTCTGGATATGGTATAACTGGAAAAAGTATTTCTTTTTACTTTCTACTATTACTTCTACAATTTTTATTTTTTTTTCTTTAATTTTGTCCTATTATTTAATCAAAGTTAGAAGGTGTACCGCAAAAGTGACTGCCATATGACCTTCGAGATCTATTATGATTACTCATGATTTTCAGATCTGATATAAGAATTATATATATTTTACAAGTTCCTGAAAACAAAAGCTCTTACTTTTCATGTTTTTGAATTAAGTTTTTTTTAATGAAACTATACGAAGCATTTATATTATCCATTTTTGTATATATTTAAAGACATTTCTTGACTCAAAGTAAATGATAACCTTATTCTAAGACTTTACATTTATTTCATATATATAGAAAGATAAGAAATGTAAATAGATACCACCCCAAGAAGCTGGGGAAGCTAAATATTATGATAGAATAAAACAAACTAAATGAATCCAACAAGCTGAGACTGACACTGCTTAATGCCCTTAAAAGCCGGATGAGATTTAAATGGATGATTCCTTTATAACGCTTCGAAGTGACTTTGGAAATTTAAATATTTGTATATGTATATATTTTATTTATATTGTATATGTTTGAATGATAAGAGCTCTCTCTTAGTCATTTATTCAGATTAAATCTGGATTTAAGTTTTTTTTATATCAAGGCAAAGTCGGCAGGCAAACCTACTTTTCGCCCAATTTAGAGGCAGTGGCGGTTACCAAAGCGAGGAAATGAAAATGTTAAATATTTATTTACTTAGAGTGGAAATCGAACCCACAACCTGTCACGTTGACAGTTGCACGCGCGTTTAAATATTTCATTCTCCTAATAGGAGATCGAACCCAAACATCGCGCTTACAGTCATACACTGACACTGTGTCACAACGGCAATAGTCATACAAAAAAAAGATATATAAGACAGTTTTATATCTCTAGGTTTATTTATATCTTATTTTTTATATATTATAGTTTTTATTGTGACGATAACTTGTGAAATTAATTATTTACCAATCTCTATACCTATTACTATAATAGCGTATAATAATATTAGGTCCGGAGTTCGATTCCCACGTCTTCCATTATATACGGTAATTAAAAACAATAATTAACTTACTGGCCCAATTAAGTTATACTCGTCTATAGACATTTGATACAAACCGCTCACTTCCGTTTAATTATAGTGCTTACGTTAGGTACAATAGAAATGTGTTTGTTCTGCAAAATTATACTAAAATATATTTGTTTGAAATTAATTATGATTTCAAAATGTATAAATTTAATAGGTATGTATATGTAGACGTAATTTTTAATTTAATTTTTTTTCTATAAGAATTTCTATTTTTTATTTTTTGTTTGGTTAAATGCCCTAAGCTTAGGAACTGCTTGTTCAAATGGAAACATCATTACGTTGGATAGTCATTCAACGTTGACCGCGTTTGTTTTGACAATTAGAATATATTGTATGCCATACTTACACATTTTTTAATTATTCCTGCAAAGGGAAAGCCATGAAATCTAGTTAAGAATTGGAATAAACAGACCCAAAAGCAACGGTAATAGAAATCAATGCTAAATTTATACTGGGAACCAGTAAGAGTAGGAGTAGGAGTAGGAGTAGGGTGTTGAAGCGGGAACCTCCTCTTTCCTTTGTGTACTTTATGCCAATCAGTTTTCATTTATATTATACATACAATACAGTATAACGTAATTAACGAGACAACTGTCGTCGTATGCAGAAGTAATTGGGGCAAGCTATCTTAAAGGCGCAGACGGGAAGTTGGCTGTTTAGACAATATAATTAAACGCTTCCCCCAGGTCGAGTGGGATGTAGTAAATCTTATTGAATTTTAAATGTAAGTACTTTACTATTTAAATTATTGTTATTTCTTCACTCTGCTAGACACTAAGTTTGGCGTTTAGTTCCGTTACTCAATACGTGTCAATATTTTTTTCAATTAAAGACACTCGTGTTCGTACAGAGATTTCATTTGCATAAGACACTAGGACACAAAGTGTCTTAAGTGTCAGTCAGTTTGCGTAAGCAGTTTGGACGCAATTTTCATACACTTACATATAATCACTACTTATATAGAAAAATCCGTACAAATGTAAACAGTACATAAATGACAGAAATTAGTCTGACATTAGTCTGACATTTATGTTGGATTTGTGTCATAGTCTAATCTAAACATACATAGATTGGCGTGCAAATAAAATACTGAAGATTTTCTAAATACTATAAAGACAGACATAGATTTCATTAAACTTTATTATGTATCTTAAGAATAACTTTTATCATTTACATAAATATTAATACCAGTACTAGTAAAATAAATATGTAAAATTAAATGTGATAAGATATGAACCATAAAGACATTGCTTACATAGAATTTGTTTAGTTGTAGATGCTGTATTACAACTTGTACTCTTCTAAAACTGCTGTGACCACTAGGTCATACGTGCTCTTCAAGCTACATCGAATTTCTCATACGCTTGTTACAACTTATTTATATACTGTAAGTACCTTATTTTTCCCATATCCGCTTTTACTATGTACGACAGAGGGAACCTAGTAGTATGATACTCCGTTATTTAAATATGTGTGTATGCATGAGGGCAGTCGCGGTGTAGGAGCGCAAGCGTATGACTATAAACACTACAGGTCGTGAATTAGATTCCCACTCGAGGAAATGATATTTTCATATTTTAATTTTCCTCGTTCTGGTAACGAGGAAAAGTATGACGTTGAGTTTCGCCATTCAGTATACAATATCTCAAGAATTAAGCGGAAAGAGGGGAACTGAAGGGTCGAATGGGAACGGAGTGTCTCAATACTTAAGCTAAAACAAAATTTATTAAATTTATAATGGAAGTTGTCAAGCATTTGTAAACCGCAATAGATTTAAATTGACACGTGTCCTATTAATTGTTATATAATCATGAATAATGCATACTTTACAGAGAAGACAGGTACTTGGTTGTTATAATTGCGTATTTAAAATCTAATTAATTATTTAAATCTTCACAGTAGGGGGTTCGATTATATAGCAATACGAGTATAATGTCTTAAAGACTATAATGTCTTACTTTCAAGCATCAGGCAAGAAGGTGCAGGTTCACGTCCCGCTATGCTATGCTATTTTTCATGTATTTTCTTAGAAATAACCTAGTTTTAAAACACTTAACTCGCAAACGTGCTAATCTTAGGTGCCTAATACTGGTTTATATTGAAAATTATTGTTGTTTCTGGATAGTCCATTAATTGAGAAAGGCTATATAATACAGGCGCTTACATCACGTTAATAATTTCGATATAACCCTACACGTTAACTCATTTCTATTATTCAAATTAGTCTGGAATAAAGAAAATCAATTAAAGCTACAAATATATTTACAGTAATCATATTGGTAACCGTCTAAAATTATAATTGAAACTACCACTGTACCAGTCGGTATAAAAATTAGAATAATAACGTCGTAATACGTCGTATATTATCTATATAGAAAAATGACGCAATTCAATCAATACCTTTAATGATTCTCAGTCGTTTGTTTTATTTGAAGTGCGTTGAAGCTATTGTGGCGTAGTGGCACAGCATCTGGTTGTAAACACAATGGTTGTGGATTCGGTGCCCATTCGGAGAACCGAATTTTCTTTTTTCTCTGATAGGGCTTTATATGGAGTTAAATTCCGTCAGTACGTACATTGAAAGAAGTTATTGAGGCATCACTTTTACTCATGTTATTTAAAAATATACAGATGTAGTAAATTAGATACTTTCGTTCTCCATTTTACGCCCATATATCGAGACATTGCGTGTTGAGTGGTGGAACTCAACGCCGTCCACACTTCCACAAGTGGGAATTGAACCCACAACCTGCCTCGCGTATATTTGTACACTTGTGGCCACTTAAGTATGATATCATTTTGCAAGGTTTATGTTTATTTACATACACCTACAAACGTCATACGTCGTATAAAATTTTCTTTGTCTCGAATATGAGGAAGGCATTACATATTTTATTTATCTTTGCACATCTCACATTTTATACCTCTAGCTTCAGTCTTAATCCGCGTGGTTAAACAAAGAATTGTGTGTGTCACCATCTTAGTGCCTGAATTCTCCGACTACATGTAGATATAGCGGGTTACATTAAAACGACTAAAGCGAGAATAGCGCGTTTAACTAAACAAACTATTCTGTCAATAAAATTGCGCCGATTCTAACACTAATTCTTCTCAGATCTGAGGCATTAGAGAAGCTGTAGAGGCAGGCTTTAGAGAATTATGTTATTTCTTATTTTGAATAACATTATTTCATTTTACAATAAATAAATAAATTTAAAAAGCTAAGATATTTTGATAAGCCAAGATATTTGTTTAATACAATTTTATTTAACAATATACAAGTTTACTTCAATTCTACATGAGGAAGGTAGTATAAATTCAATTGGCGCGAATACACGGAAGCTCCTACTTCCGAGGACGTGTCTTGATCACCAACTAGTCTAGTGTATACTTTGTGGGAATCAAACTTATTATATTAAACTGTTGTATTCCCTCTGCTTATCCTGCTTTATGCGGGATAAAGCGTGAAAAAAAAAAACAAAATATGCTATATTTTACTATCGTGAAAGAAATGTCATTAAAACTTGTATATTAATAAAAAGAGAGCACAAAATCCCACTTACAGTAGTACTAGCAGCAGGTACTTAGTGTAAAGACACTCTACCGTTTTTCAAGACATTGTGTGTTAAATAGCCGGAACTCAACGCTGCCTTTTATCTTATTTAGAGAGCAAGAAAATGAAAATATATTTTCCATTTCCACCAACAAAAATAAACAAAACTCGGTACGCACATTCTATTGTATTGTATTGTATATAACCAATTGAATTTTGCTTCTATTTTGAATTGCTAAACGACACGGACATCGGTCCGCATGGTAATTACATTGTTAAAATAAACTAAAATTTGGAAACCACTAGCTATTTCCAATGTTAAATTGACCATTTTTACTAAGTTCGTGAGGTATGGTGGCTCAGTGAGCTAAACCCTCACCCGGAGAAATATTTATATTTATATCATTGACGACCCATTCGCGGCTTCGCCCGCTTAAATTGTATAATTATTAATTTATTTATCTACATTACTTTCATTACATAAATATGCGAAATAAGTGCAAATATAAAATAATTTTGTATATAAAATAAAAGATATTCGTATTTACATATTTTTGAATGATATTTAAATGTTTCAGCCTATGAAACCTATTTTATCCAATTATGAATCGGAAATAAATGGTTTTATAAAATTATTTATAACACTCAGTTTCCTGCAATTACTGTTTTAGGTTTTAATTTACTAAATATTTTAATAACATTTTAATTACTGACATTCTAATTACTATTTTTTTCAATCAAACGTTGTAGTATCCTTTGGTTACTTACTTTCTCTCCATTCTCTTTTTCTCTGCGTCAATGATTGGAACGTTATAATGGATTTTTGTCAGCTATTGAGACATGGAGTACATTAAGTCAAATATTACTTAAAAATATTCATTTTCTTACTTTTAATTCAATTTAAGAAATTTAAACAAGAGAACGAAAATATTTAAATAATAAGTGACTTAAAAAATGATATTTTAGTAAAATATATACTTTAGGTAGGTATTTCTATTCGGTCTGCACGAAGGTGAACTCAGGGGTTAAAATTAGTATTTCATATAATTATATTAACCGATACGTACATATAATTACTATATACAAAGAAATATGTATAAACGTGAAGTAATATTTCTTAGAACTAATGTTTCTAATTACTTGAAAGGACCATATAGTGTAGCCGTCGCCTTATAAGGTCGCTAATCAGAAGTTCCAAGTTAAATCTACATGATATCTTTACGTAATATGGGAGAAATCGCTTAAAGTATAATATATATGTATCTATTAAGGATGACCCTCAGTAATACTATTCTCTTTTAATTATAGGGAATTAATAAATATTTAAAAACACAATAAAAACTGTAGCGGGAAATGAACCCGCTTCCCTTGGAAACTAGAGTTCTAACCAATTAATTATTTACACGTGTACTTGAATTGCTAACAAGTCGTAATGTAATTTTTCATCTAATATCACTAAAATAATAAATATTTTTATTTTTACAGGTAATGAAGGAATTTTTAGGTAATACTTCGGAAAATAAACATCTAATTGAGAATCGACTGGTAAATAACAATATTTAAATATTTTGAACTCTTTCATATTTTAATGCATTTTCAGGGTGAACTGAGTAAATGTACCATAGCCTTCTATGACATAGTATGCCATATGACATAGCAGGGTAGGGAGCTTAGTGTTAAGACACTCCGTTCCTCATTTTTCGCCGAATTCTGGAGAAATTGCGTCGTCACCAGAACGAAGAAATGAAATAATATATTTATATGAATAAATTTATATAAATATTTATATTCCTCGAGTGGGGGTTGCACCCCCAACCAGTCGCACGCTTGTGCCTCTACACTACGACTGGCCTCAAGTTTGTTTGTAGACAGCCTAATTTAAACTATATTTACCTCATATTCTTATCACGCATCAGTACTCCATGAGGCATAAATGTCACAAATCATGAGAATCTGTAATGACAGTAAGAACTTCTTCAGAACGAAATTGCTGTACACTTATACATTTTCTAAGACACGCGATTGAGGTCAAGAGTGAACGGCGTTTAGGGCTTATTGTGGAACATTACATACTTTCTAGTCGAGTACGATACCTTCATACAAAAGTGTTTGTTGAATGTGAAATTATTGAAAAATGAGGTGTAGGGGGGCAGAATCGAGGATATTGATCATTTCTTTTAATTTCTTCGCTCTGGCAAGAAAAAAAATCTGGTAAAATCACAGCTTCTTAGCTTCTTAGTTGACTGTAAATAAAATATCTTAGTAAGTATTTAAAATTATCCTTATTTATTTACTTAGTTGTACCGACAAGGTGTTTTATCTTATTTATTGCTTAAACATTTGTTAACTTTGTTGAGAGGCTCTACAAGTGATTATCATACAATGTAAGGTGAATACCCACTGACGTCACTCATCTCTGCATGCCTAACTATGGTTTGATGGAATAAGTAGTGTTTTTTGTAGTTTTATATGCATGCTTAATGTAGAGAGACGGTGTGAAAATAGTGATGAGTCACTGTGCTCTCAGTTTGCGTTGATTGAGGAATATGGATAATATTATCGTTGGATTTTGTTACTGTTAGATAGCAATTGTTCTAGAAAAATAGAAAAAAGGTCTGCCATATTGCTGGCATTCCTTTTTTATATATTGAAAGATTATAAAACATACATATACGAGTATATAACAACAAGGAGATTGTCGTAGCATGGCCATAGGTTCATATAATTTTTTAAATTGCCACTCCGCGAAATGAAATGTTTGCAAAGTACAGCGTTCATTTCCGCCACTTAATACATAATGTCTCAAAAATTGGGCAAAAGTTGAGAATGGAATGTGCTAATATTAGGATTATTCTCCTTTCCCTTTTATAGAAATGTATAATTAAATTCTGCACATTCCAACCAAAAACGCATTAACTATTGTAATAAAAGTTTAAATAAAATAAAAAACGTCAATAATTTTACAAATTTTTCAAAAATAAAAGTCACGTCCATACATTTGATTAGCATACCCCTGCAAAGTGAGTGACACAAAACAATGCGGTACACAAACTTTGTGTAGACGAGGTTGTTGACCGGCCAGCGTGACGTATTGTCATTTGGTGCCATCATTGAAGAGTTTAATAGAAATAATGGGACAGACAGTTAAACGTTTGTTGATACAGCATCTGTTCCTGACTTGGTCATTTCTATTTTATATAAGCAGGTTACCCTTACTGGTTGTAAGTTCTTAATTTACTTTTTTCATAAAGAAATTAATTTGTATTTTCCCTTTAAAAAAATGATGAATAAAAAATATGTGTAACTGATAAATAATTTTCGGCCAAAGTCGCATAGCAAATAAGAATTAATAATCTTCTTAAGAATTATTGAGGCCCTATATTTTTTTAAGATAACTAATGCTATAGAATTTATGTAAGAAATAGAACTTGTTACTCTCGTAGGGTAAACTACCAACAATTTCATATATAGGTATCTATAACAAATTTTCCAGAGAGGAAGCCGCGGATAACATGCAAACAATGCCCGCTTCACACGCGTTATTGGATAATTTTATTGGAAGTTTAAGAATTCTTTCAGATATTTTGGCCGACCTTTTCGACAAAATGTTGGAATTTACCCAAATATTTATACCCTTTTTTTATATAGTAGATTTTTTGTCAGCTTCAATCTGTATTGCATATGTAGCAGGATAGGCTGTGGGAGCCTAGTGTTAAGACACTCCTATCCCCATTTTGCATTGTGTGTTGAGTGGTGGAACTCTAGGTACCTATATAAAATATGAACGGCTTCTTGGTTTGATTTAAACATGATACGAGTGTGTTCTTAAGTTATCTTCATAGAAATAATGGTAACTTGGAATTTTCAATTTCTGTTATTTCCAAAGAGAATAATAGGCAACCTTGGTACCAATATTGAGACAAAAATTCTTTTGTCGCGAACACAACCCAATGACTATCAGCAATCTTCATTTATCCGAAGTGTTGAGGATGGGATGGGGTCTTAGCGGAAATAACGGTAAAACCCAATTGGCAGGTCCATTTGCCTTATCGACTCCTGATCCTAAATTTGAAATGTTAATTTATTATATGAATATCCATTAATCTCTAGGACAGTAAGGAGCCAGATTATATACATTATGCAGAAAGCGAATCGAAAAGTAATGAGATGTAAATAAGACAACATTTGGGCGACATCTTTGAAAATATAAATAATAAAATG
>FASU01005952.1:39651-52860 GCA_001486225.1 Heliconius pardalinus sergestus | reverse complement strand
AACCCATTCACGTTCCACGTAGCATGATATATACATATATTTTTGATTTCTTTCCATCAACATTTTTTATAACGACATGCATTTATTTATGATTATATTTGGTTTTACATATTTATATAATTGATTAATTTATTAAAAATTAATAACAATATTTTTAAAAAAATCAATTACTTTTTGTATATTTTTCATACACCTTTTGGATATGGATTTCGTAAAATTATAGAGACAATAACAACCTGCAATGAATTATAGAGTATAGTTAAACTCTACTATATTCATAAAACAGAGCGTCTTTCGGCCTACCTGCGTATTGCGTGGAAGTAAATAAAAAATGTTGCCTTATTTATTCCCAGAAATAATAACAAACCAATCGCGGGAGCTGCGCTCGCTGCGCAGCGAGGTGTGTGCGCCGCGCGCGCAACTGGAGGAGGCGTTGGGCGCGCACGGGCAACGCGCCGCCGCCGCCGTGGATGGCGCCATGGCAAAGGGGTGAGCACTGCGACTTTCTTCTTTGTTTGCTATAGCCCCACAACAAACGTCTTTATTTAATTCATGACGCATGTACACAATTCTAAATGTCACAACATTCTATATATTAAACGTAACTGTACATAACTTCCAGATGGGAGCGTATCTCCCGTCTCGGCGAAGCAGCATCAGCAGCGGCGGCAGCAGCAGCTGGTGCTGGTGCGGCGAGAGCTCTGGAACCGCTGGCACACGCTTTACAACACGAACTGGCAGCTAAAATATCAGCTACTGACAGATTGTTACATGATAATATTGAGAAACTGGCGACTAGCAAGGTGATTATGATCACGTTGATATATTCATATTTCTTTCTAAAAATTAATTCCGCACTCGTTCACCCATTCCATACAGTCAATCATTCATACACTCAGTCACATGTAGAGTTTTGCTACACTTTTTTGTAACAGCTACATAGTCCGTAGTTTTTAACAAGTCTCACTCTATCAGTGTTAGTCTCAGTCTATTAAGGCACCCTATTATAATATTCCCATTAAGACATTTCCGTCCCTCATTTTTCACTGCGTAATTGATGCACAATAGAATTGAGTTCAATTTAATTGACATGATATAAAAAGCACTATTTATTTTACTTAAATACACTTAAACAAATGCTTGTTTTGACCATTACATTGTTATAACTTGCAATAAATTCAAACAGTAAAAAAAAACTTAAAACTTTCCAGACGGTAATGGAACGGCTGAGCACGTCAATAGCAACCTCCCTCACAGAGATGGTGCGGGAGTCGTTCAGGGCGGCGTTGTTCGAGAGCGTCGTTCCCGTCATGGAAAAAGCGCACGCGCAGATATTTAGACAGATTAATCATACGTTCCAGGCTGGCACTAAGGAGTGTATGTGTTTTTGTTTATTTTTTAGTTTCGCGCTTTTTTTAGGTAGGTATAGCAGAATACGCTAAAGGTAACCTAGTGTAAAGACACCCCATTCCCCATCTCCCTATGAACTAGTAGTTTTTTGAAGCATAAAGCGTTAAGGTTAAAAGAATAAATACAATTATTTATAGACGGATAGATTTGTTACTCAATGTTTTTAAAGATAAGATACCATTCCACTCTTTTCCACCTCACAGGTTGACCCCCTTCATGGGTTGCCTGGAAGAAATCTCGTCTAGTATCTTTACGAAATCCACTGTTGTAAACAAAATTTATGACTACATTTTTTACTTATACATGACAAATCAGTCGATGGGTCGTGGCCCTAAAGTTAGGCTTTCTGAACTTTTGCGCATTGTTCATTCGGAATTCTAACATATAATCTGCACAGCCTTCTACAGCTACCTTCAAAGCGTTCACTGAAATGTCGAACGTACTATATAACTAGTACAATAAGAAATCATTAATTTCCAGTCGCAGCCAACACAGAGGCAGCAGCTCGTGCTGCAGCGGAACGGGGAGGTGCCACCGCAGCGGCCTCTCTGCTTCGTGCTTTGGAAAGACATTCGGAAGTGCTGGCTTCCAGTACGGTGGAGCCACACCGGTATGCGCATCAGATAAAGGAAGTTGTTCATGGGTATGTATTTCATTTTTGTAATGTAGGTTGGCTGGAAGAGATTTCTTTCAGAAATAAGCCCGTCATTGTAAACATAACTTTCCAACTGTTTTTTTTTTACTATTTTCTTATATGTGCAATAAAGAATATAATAATAGATTTTAATTTATTTATCAACTTAATTATTTTAATGGTTATCAAAATACTAGTATTGTAATGTTGAATCTTTGTTGGTTGAATGGTCTTTTCTCAGAAATTACTGGTATGAAATTTCTTTTTGTATTGGATACTTCATTTATCGAGGAACGCTGTAGCCTTATTACATCAGTTTTGGTATAACCCACTATATCCTCGGTAAAAGATGTATTTCAAACCGACAAAATGCGATACAAAGTTTATAGTTATTACTTGGTGAATAGATAAGTGTATATCACAATTTTAAAAAATCCCGTTGAGTTTCTTGCGCCGGTACTTCTTATGCATTAACTTTAGTGAACTGGTGGTAAATTATTTGACGTTCTAAAAATGAAGCTTGTAACTTCTTACTTTGAATAAAATCATTTGACCAAGATGGCAAACCCACAGGTCCTAACTAAATAAATATGCTACATTTCAGTATTGTTTAAAGTTTTTATATATACTTTAAGTTAATCCTATTACGTATTAAAGTTTTTAATGAGAAACATATTTCTTTCTTTCCAACAGAGTACTAGAAAAGGAGGTCGTATGGTGGCGCGAGCAAGCGCGCGCGGTGCAGGCCTCGCGCGCGCACTCGCCCGCCACGCCCGCTGCCGCGCCCTCCGTCGCTGACCGACAGGTACGCGGGTTCGAATACTATCGCTTTATTTATGGCACTTTTCATTATTACTTGGCTTAGAAATTATTGTCGTTTTAATGATAATAGGAATTTTGAACTCATTAATGAACTCGGTTTTTTTCAGTGAAAGTTTGTTTAGGTAATAATAAGGAAAGTATATTAGCAAAATCTCTACATCTACTACAATCAGTTCATTTCTAGAACATACTGTAAAGAAAGAAGATAATGTCTTTATATGATATCAAACATAATAATACTATGGCTTTAGAAAAATATAGGTAGATGAACACTGTATTATATTAAAGAGATAAAAAGGTACTCTTTGTAAGAGACACGCTCATATAATTGGAATGCTTTAAATTTGATAAATTCTTTTTACGTTCTATTGCAACAGAAATAAACATGGTTTGATGTAATGGGTGACTTTTAATATTAATTGTTAAATGATCATAGATGTTTTTGTATTTCAAACATACAACAACATTAGTTTTTATCACTCAAAACAAAACCCTCTATATAAAACTGAGTAATACGTGGAAGGACTCAATACTGTAATTCCAACGTCTTTTTAATCAAAAGTATGTTTGTGACACAATCTTATAATTAATGAAGCTTAGTTTTTTATTGCTACAGTTTTTTATTTTTTCCTTACAGAACAATTCGTCAGTTGAGGTAATAATTTCACTCATTTTAAGATATTCATTATTTAAGTACACAATAAATATTATTTAGTCATAAATAGTATAAAAATAAATATTTTTTGAACTATTTCAGAGAACTCGTAATACCAGAAACTGTGTTCAAGAGTCATTGACTTTGCTCAGAGTATATATCTTATATTGATATTTTTTGTGTAGTACTAAAGTATGAATATATAATAAATCGTATGAGTATATAGAATTTTTTAATAATTTATTAGGTTTATAGTGATTTAGATAGGTAATTTCGTTTTAATTATTTATTAGTTACTGTTGTTACTATTCAAGTAAACTATTTAGTGTAATTGAAAATTAACTGTAAAATGTAAAAGATGTACAACATACTGAGAGATATACTAAATTACAACTGCACGGAAGATTGGAATTTATAAAAGGTAAAAGATTTTGTTAAGATTATTTCTAATTAAAATTGTTAGAGAAAAAAAAATCCTATTTAAATATTATATATAAATTAAAAAACAAAAACTAAATTTACAAAAAAAAACTGTATTTTGATATAAAAAAAATTTAAACAAAAGTAAAAAAATACAACTAAAGTAAAATATATATCAATGCCGGACTTTGCCTTTGCCCCTTGATGCTAGAGCATCATAAAAACAATTCATATCCTCGAGTTTCCACTCGAGATCGAACCCGAAAAAAATGAACGATAAGAGAAATATGGTAAGTTTTATGAGCGCCATGCGAGTACAGACTTGTGAAAGTATACTGTAACGTATATTGGAAGATAAGTGTGTTGGGGCATTGTGCGCAAGTTTCAGACTCGTTCTACCCACCAACAGGCATGGAGTTCACGATAATTGTAGAATAATTTAAAATTATTTACAGAAATGAGCCATATCTTTGGCAAATAAAAAGTAAAGACTACCATCACACGGATAAAAAAATAAGCTCATTTGAGTTTTAAGTTTTGTTGTCGCTAAAATAACGCCAACTAATGGTATTGCATCATCCATAGCATAAAACAACACAGCCGGTAGCTTACTTTCATAAAATTATATTTAGTAGCTCGTTGCATGTACAAATACCATTAACATGATATTTGTGCAAGCATGCTTGAGCCGTTTGTGGTTATCTCCGATATTCGTGTATTTATACAAGTCTCTGCTTGCACAAGCATATTGTTACGTGTATGGAAGGCTTTAGTAGGAATACGACGATTGACTACTCGTTTTATTGGGGGATACCCACAATAAAACGAGTTGGTCTACTGACTTTGAGTGGCTGCATTTGAGATCTATCATGGCATTACGTATATTTATAAAAAAACACCTGAAACATTAAAAGAATACAATAGGCGACGTTTTTCAAATGGACTCCTGCGTCAATTTTTCTTCATATATAAAAATTAAACGTCAGGAACATCACATGTATATATATATATATATATATATATATATATATATATATATATATGATAACAAATCTTGCTCAGTTTCATGAATATCTTTTGTTGTTGAAAAATAGAGACCAGATCAGACAAGCACGACCATCTAACATCATATTTTTAATTGAAGATCAAATTATATCTTTAGATAGAAATTGAACATAAAGCGTAATCTTATAACAAAATATTGACAATCTCAAATTTTCGCTCAATGATCTATTATTTTTTTTATAGATAACTAATGCCCTTATATACTTCGTTTCTATAAATAGATTTTTCCCAGTAAGTAGTCTGTAAAATGAACGCCACCCTGCCCCCCAGATGCAGGTAAGCCAGATCCAGTCGCTGCTGATGAGCGGCGACGTGAACGGCGCCTTCCAGCTGGCGCTGTCAGCGTCGGATCTGGCGCTGGTGGTAGCGGCTTGCCGCGCGGCCGACCCGGCGCGCGTGTTCGGGCCGCCCGCTCGCCTCAAGCAGCACGTGCTGCTGTCGCTTGTGCAGCAGCTCGCCGCAGACATGACCAGGGACACGCACCTAAAGCACAGGTACACACATTCATAATAACACTATAACTATAATGATTTTTTTTTTCAAAATTAATTTTCAAACGTAAAAATAACATTTCACAGGTACTTAGAAGAAGCAGTCATGAACTTAGACACAACTAACCCTGTCACCCGGGAGCACCTACCCATAGTGATCCGAGAATTACAAAAACAAATCTTAAATTTCCTGAATTCGAACCCTGGGCACGCCCTCAGCAGGCAGTTCCGAATGCTACTCATGGCTACCGATTCACTGGTGAAAAACACTGTTTGACCACGGCCCTGCTGCCACTGCCCGTGCCTATACCGGACTATAATATAGTGAGAATGACACTATATGATAGTGAACCAGTAAACATGATAGTGATTGTGATTAGTGATTGATGACTCTCAGAGATGGTGCCACAGTACTATCAATTATAAGAAAGTCTGATTGTTTGCTTTTTACTGTTTTGAAGTACATTTAATCTAGTGTATATGACAGGTGCCTCATATAATTATATTTATTGTGATGTTTTTTTTAAATGATTCCTATTATTATTGCTATGTCTATGAATGACCAGTAAATAGCCATAAGCAAATTTATAATCTCCATCTTATATGATTAATAAATAAAGAAATTGTGAACAAATAATGAACAAAAATAGCTATTATAGTCATCAGTATTGAATTTCTTATAAATATATTGTAAAATTTAATAAAAAATCTTTTTTATCGCTTGTTGGTGAACTTAAACTATAAAAAAAATATTTCTGATTGTCTTGATTAATATTATTGGATCAGTCCTTGGATATTTTCTTCTAGAAAAAATGTCTCAGAAAATCTAATAATATTTGAGTATTGATGGTACAAAATTTGAATCCTAAATTAAAATGTTATCTTTAGATTTGTTGTACATTAATAGATGATTATTGATACTGTATTATTTTACATTAAAAAAATTATGCTTTTATGAATATGTTTCAAAAATATTGTGTACTTTTATATACTTTTTATTTAATATTGCGTAGCTTTGACCCCTTGGTCAAATGAAAATAACTACAATTTCTTTTGGACATATAAGACATTTTATGTGCTGTAGGTACATTGGGCTATGTGGAAACGATTAAAGTTATATCATATGACATTGAGATCATGAGGTTGTGGGTTCGATCCCCACTCGGGGGAATGAATTATTACTTATTAATATTTTAATTTCTTCGCTCTGGCACCAAGGCAAAAGCCCGGCGTTGAGTTCCGCCATTCAACACGCAATATCTCAAAAATTTTGCGGAATGTGTGGAACGAAGGATCTTAGCACTAAGATCCCAGGTTCCCCCTTCCTTTGTCATTTTCTCTATTATGAAATTGGAATGCATAAAAAATACGTAAAGGTTCTTAATTTCAGGATTTGAACCTGTACCTTCTCTGATAAAACATTGTGACCTCTGGGCTAAAAGCATAATATGACAAGTTGAAAATAAATTCTACTGTTTGTCCTATAATAGTTATTTAACTGATATAGTATAAGTTGACTTGCTTGAAAAAGACTATGTAACATTATTACTATTAAATATATTTGTTAATAATATAACTGTATTGTTAGTATAATGGGAGTGTTGATGTAATTGAAATATAAAGTTTATTAGATTTTTCCCAAAAAAAAATTAAAAATAGTGTAAAATAATTTAAATGGATTCATAATTGCTACTTAATTGTAACGTCATAAGTTGCCTACTATAACTCGTTTTTAAATAATATACAATGAAAGTGACCTAATCTAAAAATCCCTTTCTAACATTCTTTGGTGACTTCTCTCAAAGTATAATTTTCTAAGTTATGTCACTTTCGTATAGAGGTGCGATGTAATGTATGATGCTATCTATATTGCTTTGACTGTTTATAATTTTTTGAAAATAAACTGTTTTACATCTATTTTAAATTTTGATCAACACTTCTGTCATAGACTTTGATTATTATTGGACTGGACATATATAAAAAAAAGAAGGACTTGCATTTTTTTATGCAAGATCGGTCCTTTTTCATTATATTATACTGTAATTTATATGAGATGTATGTATATTATTAATAATATTTAAATAGTTGATTGAAAAAAAATGTTTTGTTTATTGTAATATGTGCTTTGTTAGTTATTTTGAAAATTAAACGACAAATACTCAACTATTCAATTTGATTATATGTATTTGTTTTTATTTTATTTTTAACTCCCATACATAAGTAATTTTGTGTTATTTTATTTTGAATTATTATAGTTAACCCAGCGGTCTTGAGTCAATATGTATTATTAATGATTTTTCTTTAATTTGAAGAGATTTTTTTCTCCTCTTTCTTTTTTTGAGTATGATTATGATGCTTGTACTTTTTATTTGCAATTCACACATGTATATTCTTTACGGGGACTTCAAAAAATCTAAAAGAAAAACGCACGTCTATCGATCGATCAATCCCTCCTCTAAAATGCCCCAGCCTTGAATTAAAAAGTGTAAACCTTGTCAAAACAATAGCACATTGAAAATAATTTAATAAACAATTATGTAAGTTTTGTTTCTACGAATTTCGTTTTTGTTTGAAAATATAGAACGGTCATTTTATAGCCATATAATGTACTGCACGTTAATTTTATATGGTGTTTGATATCATTTTATGGATTTTGTACAGTGTTCTTTTTACTTTAAAACGTGCTATAGTAACAGACTATGCTTCATAAGAATAGCGGATTATGTCTAACCAGAGTTTTTACTGTAAACGCGACAGTTGTGGGTTCAATTCTCAGCTGGAGGAATAAGTTATTTTTCCTCGTTCTGGTAACATGACAAAACGCAGCATTCAATTGCGCTGCTCATCGTCTGCGTTAAAAATTACGGCACGTAGGCTCTGCTGATCTTGTCCACGGTGGGTTCTGTACCAATTTCATGATTGTCGGTCAACTGGAAAGTGATTTCTTTAAATATTTACAAACTCAAATTTACGAGCGTGAACTTGAGATATCTAAATGGTTTTGTTGTTTCTTATTTTATGGCTAGTAGACGTGCCAGTTCAGTACAATTTATATCGCTAATGTCACGCAGAATGGGAAAAAAGATATTAAATATAAATAAAGTACCATTTAAAAGACTAAATCAACCTGGTCAAAAAAATGGTTTTGACAGATGGGCAACAAACTGATCGTATTAAATTTTCGTAATACCTACCTACCGTAATGTAAATTTCCTAATCTGTCCAATATTATAAAAGTTTATAGAGGGTAGAGTTGAAAAAATAGATAACATCGCAACTTGATTCTAAATTATTGCTACTTGTACTGTACGTACAATTTCTGATTCATCTAACCGATTAATATAAATTTACAAAGTTTTTGCAGAATGTTTTCCAAGTCTAATCTAAGTCGTTCAAGATCAACTGGTTCCTTGGATTTTTCCAATAAATCCGATAAGTGTCATCGTTTGTGTGATTATCATAGTGATAATCATCGTCCAAGCGAATCTTCGTTCGACATTTGTCTTATAGCGGATGACCGCTCGGATATTTCATCTCTTGAAGATAGGAATGCTGGGAATGCAATGGCTGGAGTCAATGTCGAAGGAATTGTCGGATTGTCACAGTTGGAACGTAAAATAAATAACCTTACAGGTGAGAAATGAGGAGCATGATTGACTTTGGTTTTGCTTTTATACCTAGTGAATCTTCTTAAGCGTAACGTAGGACGTCCTCCAGCTAGATGGAGTGAGGACATTCGCAAAGTGGCTGGCAACGGCGTGATACGAAGAGCTAAAGATAGTGCTCAGTGGCGTGCCATTGGAGAGCCCTATTATCATATTGATGAGTGGTCTAACCTAAAAAGAAGATTTGTAGTATTTAAATGTATCTACATCTGGCGCTGGGGCACAAGTGTGTGACTGTAAGCACGACAGGTTGTGGATTCAAAGAAATGATTTATTTAATATTTTAATTTCCCCAATCGGGTTAAATTTCGCCATTCAACACGAATCCCAATGCCTCCAAAATCCTGCGGAAAGTGGCGAACGCTAAAGTCTTAAGGAATCATGGGTTCTCCACACTAGGTTACCTAGTTTCCTCTGCTATGTGGAGCATACAGTGTGAGGCTATAAAGATGTAGGTATGTCTACTTTATAAATATGTCACTGAAAGTTAAGATTTTGCTTTTGTATGTTTACAAGGTAACAAATATTAGGTATAGTTTCTTTCTGAGTGGACAAAAAATATTATGAGTGGAGTGTATTGTATCAAGCATATGTGGGTTAAAAAAATATCAAATAGACAGTTATCTTAAATATTAATTAGCGTAGAGATTCAGAAAATACCCTATATTACGCTTATCTTAATACTGGGTAAAATACTTGAAAAATAATTTTAAATCTCTCGCAAAAAATTAAAAACTATCACATGTTACAGGCGTAATACATGAACAGCATAATTTATTAAAGTCTTTAAAGGAGGAACTGATTACCTCTAAAGTATTATCGGCCACTTTCGCAGCATCAGAAAAATCTGACTTTATTAAAGATTCCAATGAAACGTAAGTACTCATTATTTATTATTTTAGTTACTTTATGATTTATTCTCCGCAAAGCGAAGTACTTAGTCACTTCCCTCCCGAATTGCAATTTGTCGAGCGTCTTCACCGCTCTGCTTAGATTGAAGAAATGAAAATAATTACTCTGAATGGGTGTCAACCTACAACCATCGGTGTAATATTTATTGATTTATTAGGAAAATCTATTAAGTTTGTGTGATTTTAACTGACATCATTGTTTTGTAAAAAAAGAAATAAACTTCTTTGAGGAAAATTTTAAACAATTTTTTTTTAAACTTACTTATAACTATTGAATCCATTGCATTAAAGAAAGAATCTAATATTTGAATTCATTTTAGAGTCGAGGACTCAGGAGATATTGTAAATGAGTGTACTAATATCATAAATGAGGATATTAGAGGTAAAAAAAATCCTTTGAACGCTTTAGAGCGGTCGCAAGTGCAACGCACTGATCGGGAGATAAGAGACGTTCTGAACACGCTCTTGCAAAGTGACGTAAGTCCTTTGTCTTTTGTCTTTATAGCTGAGCTAACTGTTTGCTATAATAATGTTTTTACCTAAATACCTTAAACAATTGTAATTGTTATATTAAAGATCTGCCTTTGTGTGGATAGGAGATATATATTAATTATTCCTGTCTGACACGCATTTTGGTTGCTATAAATTGAAATATACAAATAATAAATAATAAGAAACAATTTTACTAAACTATTTATACAAATAACTAACTTAATTTTCTAAGATATGATTTGCACACATATCATAGCTATATATTAGTAGTCAAAAATTCCAGGACCTCATAGACCGTATAACAACAGCAACAGCCTCCAGTGTAAGAGAAGCAATAAGCGTGACGTTCTCAGAGACTTTCCCGGCGGCCTGCCTGCCCGTGCTGGAGCAGGCCCATCGCAGACTGCTGAAGCACGTCACTAGGACATTGGAAAATGCTTTCAGTGAACGTAAGATATACGGATCCATGTTCGAAAAACATTTTTTGTAACAATATTTTTTATGTCGTTTTTAGGTTTCCGTACATAAAAGAGTACAACCGGAACCTATATCACTTTATATGTTTTTATAACAACTAAGTACGTAAACAAATTTACTTTATTATTATGTGTCTGTTTATAATCTATAATCTTTGGAAAATATTTATTTTTATACTATTAGATATTGTTTATCTCCTACAGTGGAAGCTGGGTCAGAGGGCTTGTTTAAATCAGTTCATAGTACCTCTCGCTCTCTGCGTGCATCGCTGGAGAAACATGAAGCTCTGTTGGAAAATATTAAAATTGGAAGCACTTTCGATAACTTTCAGAATAGTTTGGAATCGTATGATTTTTTTTTAATATATTATATTAAAATATATATAATTAAAATTATTTTAAAAACAAATTAATTAAATCAGCTTCATTGTTAAGACACTCCGTTCCCCACTTTCCGCCAAATTTTGGAGGCATTGCGTGTTGAGTGGCGGAACTCAACGCCGCGCTTTGCCTCGACACCAGAGCGAAGAAATGGAAATATAAACTTAAATAAATATTTCATCTCCTCGAGTGGGGATCGAACCCACAACCATTCAGTTTTACAGTCTGGCCACGCCAGGCCACGCCACGACTGGCCTCAATAATTATTTTAGAATTCTTTTAAAAATAATACAACCCCTTATTTGCGTTAAATGGTTTCACCTGCTTCGTAATTCGGAGCTACAGACAGATCTTACTAAACTAAACTAAAAATATCAGAGAACGACTAAGTAGATACGTGATATAAAAGATGTCCTAATAATACTACAATAGATACATTCTCTTGTAGGATTCTTAAAAATGAACTAAAGGAGTGGCGTGAGAAATTAGGCATTTTGTTATTACCGGAGAAACAAGAAGGATGTAACTCAACTAATATGGAGCCAGATTCGGCTAGTGATGTCGTCGCATCATATCCTATTAGTAGTTCTCCACTACGAGCCGATTCTGAATGCTCTGTAATTGATCAATTGGTAAGATATATTAAATAGAATTTGTATCAACAGCATTAACATGTAAATTTATTAGGTACTTATTTAAATATCAGCAATAAATTTATTTTTGGAATAAAGACATTTAGGACTATTTGTAAGATTTATCTTTCTCATAGTTTCATTGGATACATATTGCCCATTGTAAAATGATAAAAATCACCATTCACTTAAAAAAAATTAAAGAAATCTTTTTATATATTTATATATTTTAAATTAATTTTGCATTCTAGATGAAATCAGCTAAAATAAGTAAGTGTATAATGGATGGCGAAATAGGTAAATCTTTTGAGGAAGCTTTATCGTCATCTGATCTATCACTGGTGGTGGTTGCGTGCAAGGCGGCTGATCCTGCTAAAATATTTGGTCCTCCTTGCAGCCTTAAACAATCGGTGCTCTTATCTCTTATACAACAACTAGTTACCGATATGGTACATGACACACAACTTAAGTGCAGGTTATTGACTTATCTGTTCATTATTTATTATTGTAGTTAATAAATGAGTCTCTCGTTTTCATCTTTAGTCATTTTATTAAAGCGTTTCTTAAGAGATATGCATAAGATAAATATTTTTCGAGACATGGTTGCTTAAGAAATTTGAAGTACGCATATTTATAATATTAAAATTTTACAGATACTTGGAAGAAGCAATAATAAATCTAAATACCACCGATCAAACTACTCGTGCACATTTGCCGCTGGTAGTTGGAGAAGTGCGCAAACATCTTTTCAAATTTATCAAATGGTATCCCAGTCACGTCGCTAGCCATCGGATAAATTTAATTATAATGGCTGCCACAAATTTATTAAATTATCTTTAATTATGTTCTTATTTTGTTGATTTTTATAAAGTTTCTATTATTTAATTTTGTTTTGACTGTACAATGAACGATCCTTGACCTTTACTTCCTGAATTTCCTGAGAAAAGAAACAAACTGTCAAATTTGAAACGTTTTCTACTTCCTTCAAATTGTAAGACAACACATATTTTACCCCTATTGGCGGATAATTGAGAGTTCTTATATTTAGACCAATGGTATATTTTAAAAATAAAATTTTACACAGAATATAAGCATTGAAAACCGACTGGAAGATGCGCAGCTTATACAGCCCGGTGTTATCTGTCATTTAGTCTG
>FASU01005952.1:23104-39624 GCA_001486225.1 Heliconius pardalinus sergestus | reverse complement strand
TCTGTCATCTTTATTTTATTTACTACAGATACATACAATGTGAAAATTTTGTTTTTATGAGAATAGAGATTAATATTAATCTTTTCATAAGAGCATAAGAGTAAATTTGTGTGTAGATTTCGAGAGTTGTTGCGGCAGACAAAATGTTTGCACAATATTTGACATTGTTAGTGTTTTTATTAACGCCCAATATATCGCTTTGTGCTTCGGCCGCCGTACACAGCCACAGCGTGGATAGCCCTGAACGTGAATCAGACGGTGCATATCGCCCGCGAGATTCTGACCATTACACCGACGCCGGGCATAACGTCGAATTCGATCATGAAGCGATTTTAGGTGCGTCTTACTGTTTATACGTCACGCTGCTCCGGCGCAACGTTTTGCAATGCACGGTGCTTAGTCGTTGATAAGGAATGCGATAGGATGTCGATGAAACACGCTCTTTTGTTGCTCGTGCCTGGTGTTCTGGTGGTTACTTATTATTTCTCCATAGGAAGCGTGAAGGAGGCTGAGGAGTATGACAGGCTCAGTCCTGAGGAGTCGCGCAGGCGACTGTCCCAGCTTCTGCCCAAGATGGACCTCAACAGTGACTCTTCTATTGACCGCAGTGAGTTAAAGAAATGGATCTTAAATTCTTTCTCGTAAGTATTTTTTTAATCTTTTTTGTCAGCTTTTTGTCTTATTTGGATCACTATTATTATGTTTAATTTCTGAAATCATTTTTATTTTAATTAATATTTATTATTTATATAACTTAAAAATTGATATAAAAAAATTATACTGTCATATATTTTATTATTGTAACTATTAATAATAATAATCAGGAAGATTAAAAATATATTTAATATAGTTAAATTGTTGTTCTTAAAATTTCAAATTAATTGTTCTACATATTGTATATTAAATGCTTTGAAGGTGTTATAAACTGTAACTCTCATTCACAATTCACACTCATGCATAATATCAAAACTCTTTTGAATACATTTATGTTTCTTTTATGACTTATAACGAATTATATGAATAATGAAGTTGACCTTAGATAAAAGGAAGCTTAAAAGTTTAAAGCTAATTTGCATACCCATTACATGCCGACTCATGTAAAGTCAGCCTAGTTTTATCTTTTATATTGTATTAATGCTATAAAGTATGATATATTTATTAAAATATATATAGCAAGCTTTAACCTGTAGGCTAGGTCTGTTTGCTCAAATGAGAATAGCTAAGAGAGGTGTTTGTAACTGTACAGTGGATTGCATTGAAGCACTTAACAGCATCTAATATTACAGCCTTTCTAGATAAATGAGCTATTCCCATTAGCATATCTAAAGATGTTTTCTGATGGGGGCCTGGATTTTATGTTTGTCTAAACATTTTTTTTTATTTTTTTGAGGAAAATAAAATTTATAATAAAATTTCTGGGGTGGACATGAACCACCCGAGTGGTATACTGATTTTATTTTGCGACAGTTGCACTTAGATACATCATCAATTATTAGTGTTAATGGGTCTACTCATTGTACTATAAAATTGTATCAGTTCCATGCCACTAACGAGGTGGTGACAATAGAACTGTTAGAATTATAGACTTATCTTTCTTGACATCCGACTTGAGTTGATATATAAGTCTGTATTTTGTTTGCAATGAATGTAGATAGAATATTATATAGACTAAAAACTAAAATATTACACTTAACTTGAATTTATTACTTTTTATTTCTTAGTACAGAATATAGATTTACATGTTTCTTACTCTTTGAACAACTTAATATAATAATAGAAATCAATAACTGATAAATTTTCTATTGCTTTTTTTAACCCAATGTCAAGAAAAAGTTTCCACTTTTTTTATAAATGCTAACTATTATTTGCAAAATAGGAGTCTATCTAAAGAAGAAGCAGAAGAACGCATGTCAGAAGCTGACGACAATAGAGATGGTATAGTGACGTGGGGAGAGTATCTTAAAGATGCCTTTGGAGTAGACGCAGAGGAGGAGATAGGGCCAGAGGACACTGGGGACACGGGCTTAGTAAGTTTAAGTTACATTAATATTTATGTAAAGTAGGTCAGTCATTTTTCTTTATTTAAGTAGTAGACAAAAATTGTCATTGTCCATAAATAGAAATAATATTGTCATATAGAATACAGGCCAGCTGCTATAATATTGTAATAGTTGACGTGCAGTCGTGTCGCCGTGTCCCGTTAAAAATACTTTATGAAGTGCAATTTATATATATTCTGATATATTTTAACATTAACAGTTATCATACTTCATACATTTATAATAAATGTGTGCTTTTTACGCTTTCACACCAAATCTACTTAACTGATTATCACAAAACGTTTAGGATATTTTTTATTTTAAAAAAATATTAACAAAAATAAATCAACTTCACGCTGTACCACGCACACAGCAGGGTAAAATATTCATATTCTAGAAAGTGGGCGAAGCTGTGTTTAGTTCTATAGAAAATTAATTTAATAGTCTTTTTTAAAATAGACATTAGAATTCTTCAATGCTTATAGTGTTTGTGTTCTTTCTTCTCTAGTGATAGTAATAATATCTTTGATGCCAAGAAAGTGATTATTGAGAATATTCTTGTAGTAGATCTGAAAACAATGTTTTTTTATTCATTTTTTTATTTCCTTGGCTTTCATTTTGAAAAAAGTCGGATTTTCTTTGTAAAAATAACACATACAAAAAGAAAATACTTAAAAGTGAGGCGTGAAAGTAAAAAATTCATTAAAAAAATATAATTTTAACATCATAATAAAACCACATGTTATCAATATGGAAAAACACTTTAATTTTATGCTGTTGCGTCACGTTCAGACCCAGTCAGCCGTCACGACCAGATCCTTCTCGTGAATAATAAGACGGTAAATAATATACTATTTATATTGTTTATCGTTCGTCCGAATAAGTTGCATAAATAATTATAATCGATCCATCAGCCTTCCAAAATCCACTGCTGGACATAGGCCTCCCCTAAAGCTCGCACGCCGTCCAGTCCTGCGACCTTTGAAGCCAGCGGCTTCCCGCTGTCTTAAGTCGTCGGTCCACAAGGTTGGAGGGTGGCTTGTACTCCTTTTACAGAGACATGGTCGCCATTTGAGGACATTTCCCCAATTATAATATGTGTAGCAAACGAAATTTCCTTCTCTCTTTCGAAATCTTAAGTATAAGATAATATTTAATTTCTATAGTTGCGATAAACGATAATGTCAATAAACAACAGTGTTGCATGTAATCGATATTTCAATTGCATAATGTTTGTTCAGCTGGTTCGCGAGGAGAGGGCGATGTGGCGCGTCGCCGACGTGGACGGGGATGGGAGCCTCAATTTTGAAGAGTTCGCGGTAACATTTGATATAAAGTTCTCGTTTTAATTGATTTATGATTTTGATTACTCTTAAATTCAATTACTTGTTAGGATACACGTAAATTTTGAAAGAAAAAAAAGTGCAAATAACACCAGTACATTTGATAAAAGTTAAACTCAGCCCAACTTTTACTTATGCTTAATAGTAAACTTAATATTAGTTGCAGGTTTAATCAAATTAAAATAAATTAATACGGGCCCGACATGGTGCTGTGGCACAGAGCAACACTGATTCAACTCCACTCAAGAGAATGATTTATTTTCAATTCCTCGCTCCGTTAACAAGACAAAACCTGGCGTTGAGTTCAGCAACTTAACATGAAGTGTCTCGAAAATGGAACGTTGATGTGTGCAGAATGGAGTGTCTTTAGACCAGGTTCACTCTACTTATTCTGCTATATGCTGGACACTGTATCCCGCACCACAGTAGGATTGTCAGAGGGAACCTTGGAACCTAGTGTTAAGTAATTCCCTTCCCCGAATGGGAATCGAGCCCACAACCGTTTCATTTACACGTCGTACCTACTCTTACGTCTCTGCGTCACAACGGCCTCTGAATTAAATTAATATAAACATACAACAACAAAAACAAAAATATATCCAATATGAACTTGCCCAAAGGTATTCACAAGTCCGGAGGAGCACCCCGCCATGCACTCGTTCCTCGTCAACCAAACGCTGCGGGAGAAGGACAACAACGGCGACGGACTCTTGGACTTCCGCGAGTACGTCGGTGAGAGAGGTGAGAATATGGAGGTTATCAAATTAAACTATTCTTTTGTTTATTTGCACAGGGACACACGCGTGCTACTTTAGCGCGACAGTTTGTGGATTCGATTCTTACTCGAGTAAGAATCGAATCGGTTTTCTCGAGAAAATGAAATATTTTAAATTTCTCGCTCTGGTAACGAGGCAAAGCGCGACAACAAAGACGCTGAAAGTGGGAAGCAAAAGTGTGTTAATGGGAATGGAGTGTATTACCACTAAGTTCCCAGGTTGCCTCTGCCTATCCTGCTATGTGCGGGGTGCTGCATACAACGCGAAGCAAAAAAATATGTATATCAACTGTATTCAGCATATAGCAGAGTAAGCAGAGGAAACCTAGTGATAAGACACTCCGTTCTCGACACATCATCAATATTACGAATACATAGCGACAAAAAACTGAGCTGATGATATAATATTTTCGACGATGCTCAATAACAACATAGTGGTTTTTCGAGTCCCGCTGCGTTTAAATTTTCGTACGTGCTAAATGTATTTATAAAACACTATCTTGAAATGGATTTGTACCCACTACACTTAAACACTATTAATCAACTGTTTAATATTAACGTATCAATTTGAATATTAATTGTAAGTGATGTGTTTCGGGTCAATGGAGTTAACACTATTCTATTTTCTGGGGCGGTTGTTTATTTATATGTAGGTATGTTTGATGCACGCTTATTGCTTATGTTGCGGGAAGCTATTATTTTTATCTGTATATTATGTGAAAGGTCCTTATGGTGGACTGCGTAATGATCGTGATGGTTGTGAGTTCGCTCCTGCTAAGGGGAACGATTAATTTTTAAAGTGTTTGCATTTCTCCGTCCTAGTGGACGAAACGTGACGTTGAGTTCCGGTATTTAACAGGTGTATCTTGATATACAGACAGAAAGTGGGCGGCGCCGGTGAGTATAAGCATATGTCGGGATCGAACCTACAACTCTATCGTTAAATCTTAAACATTATACAGTTCGATAATGTCAGACTGCGCGTGGCGAAGAGCGACATTACATTGATAATGTTATATAAATGACACGTTAAAAATATTTAAAACGTAACTATAAATTATTGATAAGAAAGAACAGTCGCCATTGTGCATATGTGTATAGACTATGCACTATAGACGACGCTTATAAATAAACTTTATGAGGTGAGAACGGTTCCGTCGTGTCGGTGTTGTGCTATAACAGTTGTTACTTCCGTCTTGAAAAATAATATTGAATATGTTAAAGATCACACACACACAAAATAAGTTTTTTTTTTTTTATATATAAATTATTTGCTTGTTAGCGGACAACCGTGGCGCGATGACGGGTTCGACGGGTTTCATTTCAACTCAAGAAAATGAAATATTTAATGAATTACACCACTCAACACGCATTGTCTCCAGAATTCGGCTGAAAGTGTCGAGGGGAAGTGTCTTAATAGGAACGGAGTGTCCTAACGCTAAATGTTTATATTCTAAATGTTTATGCATATATATACCTTTATTTTAAATTTAAATGTTGCCATTGTGGTAATGCGTCTTAACTAAATGCGATTGGTTTAATTTATTTTAATTTCCTCGCTCTGGTGGACAAAGCAAATTTGGACGAGGCTGGACTAGAACATATGATTTAATTGACGAGAAACGTTTCAACGGTATCCAAGAGGCGCGGGTTCGAATTCCGCATCGCTATTTTTTTATGCGTTTCTAAATATTGTCATAGCGTATCTCACAAAAATAGTAAATTTTTTAAAGATAAAAATATTACACTACTCTGTAATATTTTTTACAACAAAGTATTAAAACACTTCCTTTGTTTAAATCGCCTTTTTATTGACTAATACTTAAATATATATTATCCTAACTTCAGGCACACAGCAAGATAAAGAGTGGTTAATATCGGAACGTGACAAGTTTGAGCACGACCTGGACGTCAACAGGGACGGTGTGCTGGACGCTGAAGAACTGAAGCGCTGGATAGTGCCTGACAATGAGTGAGTTGTATACAGACAGAGATTTAATATTTATATATGTTTATACAGAGTCGCGTACATGGGAAATTCTGTATAATATTAAGCGTCATGGGAAGTGAACCTGCTCCTATCAGCATGATTTTTTACATTTTTAAAGTGTTGTTCTCTTGGAAACCATCCAAGCACTCTGACCAACTGACAACAACACTGACTGTTCTGCTATGTCGTTGTTGTCGTCTCTCAAACAAACAAATGTATAATTTATCTAAACTAAAAATGAATCTATTTTATTATAAAAAAAATATAATTATTATAAATAATAAAATTAACACATGGAAAGGGGGAAAACAATATTTGCATGATTGAAATACAATCTTTCTCTTAAGCATCCATATTAAGTTATAACTTCCACCTGACTACAGTGAAATAGCAGACGAAGAAGTCGAACATCTCCTGGCCTCTGCCGATGACGACCACGACGAGCGCCTCTCCTATGACGAGGTGCTCAAACACCACCATGTGTTCGTCGGGAGCGACTCATACACCGACGTGGACAGGTTTGATGACGAGTTGTGAGACGAAAACGACCTCACGAGACAGGAAATCGACGAGGTCCGCTCTAATCTCAGATATCATACGAAAATGCTAATATTTCTAACTTCACTGTTAGCATTCATAACGTTTCATCTAAGCAAAAAAATTTATGACAACTGTTTTTTTAAAATTAAGGAAAAAATGCTATATGAATGGAAGTCGTGTTTAGATTCTTTATTGAGATCAATCATTTAAATCTTTATAGAATAATTTGTGCCAATATATCAATCAATGTCTGAATATACTAATGATAGCATATTCGTCAAATAACCGTTATAGCAAAATGTAATAATCGATTGCACAATTTTAAGTCGATTTTCTTATTCTTGATGTGTTGTTTATAGGATATAGGTTTCTGACTTATCTACTAACTTTAAAGTACTTAATTCGACAAGACTTCCATTTCTGGCACATACTTCTTTTCTGAAAAATGTTCCTGGCAACATTATAACTAATTAATGTGTGGAAACGGCACAAATTACATTATTTTCTTACACCATTGTACTTATAATAAATAATTAATACTTATTATGGGAAGTTATTTACCAGCTTTTTTTTTAATCGATCCTAATTTAGAAATTTAATTAACAATGAAGTTTCTTTTTATTTACCGATATTAGCTTAAATTCCACTTCACACTCAACTTATTCGGACGAAAGTAATGGACAGAATGATTTCGCACCACTTACACATGTTTTTAAAATATTATATTTGCGTATTTTTATTGTATTTTTTGTTGTCTTGTTGACTTGAAATTTTCACTCCATTTTATCATACTTAAGTTGTGTCTTTGTTACGCCTTAACTAAGTAACTACCTCTCGAATATTAAGTACTTATATAGAAATTCAAGCTATATTACTAAATGTAATGAAAATTATATTTCCTAGTCATAGTATATTGTATTTTTTTTAAATTAATTCGGCCAGTATTTCTTGCTATTTTTGTTCATTTAGTTTCAATGATTATGTTTCAGAATGTGTTCTCTTAGCATTTTTAAACTGAATTAACTATATAGACTGTAGTATAAATATTAATAACTAATTTTTTATCTAATTATTAATAGAACTATCTAAATGTGTTATTTCTATAATTAATATAAATGTAAAGCTTTTAAATAAAGTAGTTTTAATTTTTTTATGATTTTACTTTAAATCCTTTTTCATTTTCTATTATCAATATAAATATAAAATAATTATGTTGAAGATTGTAAGAGTGGAGAAGATTGTAAGCAAGCGAGTTGGTTGTAATATCTTCTAATTATCTCCACTCATGGGAATGAACTACTTTTTCACGCCGCTGCAGCGTTGGGTTAAGAGAACACATAGAGTGATTTCTGGAATGTCTCCAATTCGAGTCAGAAGGCGAGATCACATAGTCTTAACTGCAGGTTATCTCCTTCAAATACAAATAACTAAAAGCATTAAATGCCAAAAGTAAATGCGACTGCAGATACACTGGGGCAGATCAACTATTAACGTAATTATACTCACTACCTTTCACCCTTCTCAATAAGTTCACTATCTAACACAAATTTAAAGAATTATTCAAATATTAGGCAAAGAACAGCATGTCCGTTATCATTGGGTTAGATATGATAATGTTTTGGACACACTGATTGTTCTAAAATTTAGATTATTATAAATATTAATTCAATCAATTACCATGACATTAATATCACGACTTAAAAAAATCAAAAAAGAAATAAAACGACCAAAAAATCATTTACAATATTTTTTTATTCAATATAATAATCTTAATAAATCCAAAATATTTACACAATACAAAAAACATACTATATGACGCCCGTCGACTCCTCCCTCAGATGATTCACTTATACTTGATGTGTTTTCAGTAACCGTCTACACTATGCTATAGAACGATACTATCCCTCCACTTACTTCATTTATAACTAATTATTTCATTTAAATACATATTTACTTGTTCTGAAGCGGTGATAAGCTTTATATCGATTGCACATTATGTGTATGCCCTTAAAATTATAATATTTCTTTTTAGAATCATTATGAATAAATATTTTTTGATTTTACGGGTGTGAAATACAGAAACTTTCTAGAAATATGCAAAATATATAAATTCACGTTTATCATTTAAAAGATATCTATTGAAAAAAAATGGATTCTAAATGTATGACGATTGTTTTACAAATGCACTACAATTGCTATATTATATTGAAATAAACTGCTGATAAATTATACAATTTATAAGCTATAAACAATAATACATAAAAAGCCACGAGTAAATATAAAAAATATATTAAAAAAAAGACAATAATAAAATTAAAACGTGTCAAGATTTGAACCAGCGCTCTTTTGACATTGTCTCTATTTCCATATAAAAAAATTACATGTTAATAATAATGAGAGTATGGAAAACATTTGAAAGTAATACAAAATAATTTCCAATGACTGTATAAAAGTCAATAAAAAAAACAATAGTTACTTTGGAATCAATTTAACATTTAATATAATATAAAAAATCAATATTATTATTTATAAAAAATACAAATAAAATGATATCTCGTGGCGTTAAATAGTAACAAATAAATATTAAATTTCAATAAATCACGGTATGCAAAAGACCGCGTGGAATGCGTTATCGACTATGAAACATGAAATGTAATGATCGATCACTCTTCGTTCTTTTACTCAAAAAATAAAGAAAAAGACTGATAGTATAACTTTTTTAAAATTATAAAATAGCATAAATCCATCTAATGAAAAAAAACCTTACTTTTTTTGTAAACAAATATATTTACTTCAAATATTTTTCTAAAATTTTTCAAATGATTTTTATCGTATATTTGAAGTTATTGTTTCATTGAATAGGTACTATATGGAACTAGATTAGGTTACGAACTAAATAGGACTATAATGTTATGTTGCTTATCAAACATATATTTGATATATTTTAATTGTAAGTTTTTTTAATGTTGAACTATCCCCCTACATATTACGGTAACGTAAAGTGATCGATACAAAACACACGTAATGCTTTATTATTTATATTAATAATTAATGAATAAGCTTTTTCAAGGGTAAATAATTTTATACTATTATTTAGTAAAATATAAACATTTATGATTGTGATTGTAGAGCAATTTTCACTATTAATTACGAATGTTGCCAGGATGCATAAAATCAATATTTAAAATAACAAAATTTTACAAATGGCAACTCCAATTTAAAATTAGATCATAATCATGATTGTAATCAACATTTTTTATACATAATAAAATATAAACAAAAATAAGAAGTAATGGCCCACAATATATCTTGTACATATAACGTGTATATTTTTAAGCTGTTATTTACATATCGACATGGGACATTTAAAATGGTATCGCATACTAGCTAGTACATATAGACAGCCAATTCTAATAAACGATTGAACTTTTTATGATACAAAACGATTTAGTCGAGCTCACACTCTCGGCGCGTGCTAGCGTGTTGATAATCTCATTTTATTGTCGATACCAAAATGTGTTTCATAGATGCGCGAGGAGAGTGTGTACACTGCAATCGTAGAAGGGCTAGTGGGTATACTATTAATTATCTACACTGCTTTAGGGGCCGCCCATAAATTATTTAACATGAATTTTAATTTTTGACACACCTAGCTACTGTGACGTCACATATTTTGTAATTTTACATAAGTTACAATACTAAGATATTATACATTGATATGTGACGTCACGAAATTCAGGAAACCCTAGTCACACACTGTCATATTTCGTCAAAGTCATTTATGGACGGCTCCATACTCACCATCCTATTAAATATAAACCAGAAGTGACCTTAAGCTATGGAGAAACGAAATAACTATAACATGATAGAAATAAAACTTTTTTAAAAGTATATATATTTATATATATATGTATATGTTTACGTTACAATTAATCCTATAACTGCCGCGAGACGCCGCGGGTATATTATATCAATATAGTGCGAGAAATCGAAAATTAAAAATAAATAAAATCGATTACATAACACGTTAATTGATTTAAATTATATAACCTTCCCGATTGTTAACCTAAGCTATGTTTAAATAAAAAAAGACAATATTATTTAATTATAATAATAATAATAATTGATGAACATTTCATTGTAAAATGAGTAAAGCCTGGTGTGCACTATAGTGTAGTGATCGTGCCACTAAGATAAATGTTCTTTAAAACGGGTCACAGGTTCAATTTGCGTACAGAGCAATTGAGGCAGATTCACACAAATGTATACATGTATATATACGTAAGTGTGTGTAGTAGACTTTACATGAATGTGTGTATTGCATTTTGTTTGTGTGGATGTGTAGATGTGTGTGTAAGGCTATGTATTGGTGCGTACATGGAAGTCAGACGCTTTTCGTGTATGTGTGTATAGAAGAGGGTGTAGGGGAGCATGTTGTGGATGTTGCTTAATTTCTGTATGTTGGTATTAGAATGCATACACTTTCGATGTGTGGCTGTGTGTTGATGGGTGTGTGTGTAGTGGTGTGTACGTGTGTGTGTAGTGAAGTGTTTGTATGTGTGTGGTGGTGAGTGAGTGTGGTGATGTATGTGTGCTGGTGTGTGAGTGTGATGTTGTGTGTGTAGTGGTGTGTACGTGTATGTGTGTATGGCGTCCCGCAGCGCGACCGCGGCGCGGCTAGGCGGCGCGCGCGCCCTCACTCTGTAGCGACACGGTCTGAAATGTAAGAAATTATAATATTATATAAGAAGTAATTAAATTAAAATAACAAAATGGCTGACGGAGCACACCGCGACGGTTGTAAGTTCAATTCCCACTCGGGAGAAAGAAATGTTTTCATTTCGTCGATTTAGTAACAAGACAAAACGTTAACGTCACGCATTGTCTTTTTCCGCCACTTAACAAGCAATACCTCAAAAATTGTGCGATGTATGGAGAACGGAGTATTTTTACACTAGGTTCCCCCTAACGGTCCTGCACGCTACGCAAGCTATGCTGGGTAAAGCTCAAAGCTATAAAGAAATATAAAACGATAAAACCATTAATAGCACAAAAAAGGGTATCGAAATAGTCAACAATAAACCTAAATCTTTCTAAAACAGTACAATTCTATAGTGACATTTATATGTCCTGTATACTGTGTATGGGGCCATACGGTACTAGAATGTGGTGGTTTGTGGTGGTGTGTGGTGGAGTGTGGTGGCGTGTGGTGGCGTGTGGTGGCGTGTGGTGGCGTGTGGTGGCGTGTGGTACCTGCGGGTATCACTTGCAGCAGGAGGAGGCGGCGCGCGGCGCGTCCGCGTTGTTGAGCACGCGCGTGCCGGCCGCGCCCACGCTCTCGCTTTTTGGTAACTTGTTGGCTGCGAATTTACAATACTACAGTTATTGCGAGAATAGAGATAATAATAGATAAAGCACTTTTCTATAATAGATAAAGTAATAGTAGAAGAAAGTAGATGATGGGATATCATATAAACATGTAATTTTCTTAATATTTTTTATAAACAACAAGCAATGTTCCAAAAATTGGGCAAAGAGCGGAGAACGGAGTGAGTTAATACTAGGTCTGTCTTCTCTGCTAATATATATACTAGATATATGAACATAATTTAAAGCAAAAACATACATACATTTATATACTATAAATGAAAACAACTAGACTAGACTATATTGTACATACTTAAGCTTTCTTATATGTATATAAGCGAAGCTCTTTACATAAACGATGAAGTAATTTATTATTATTAACTTCCTGAGGAAGTATATCATGCCTGATACAAATCAGGCTTGGTCGTTACATCTTGAGCCTCTTCCAACTATACCATCCACTCAACTAACTAACTAGCAGACTTACTTAACCAACTAACTAACAAACTCACCGATATCTAAGAATGCCTCGTTCTCGTAAGCTTGAGCCTCTTCGAACTATACTATCTGCTCAGCTTAAGTAACCAACTAACTAATTGACTAACTTAACTAAGTGAGCAACTTAACTAAACGACTAACTAACAAACTCACCGATAGCTAAGAATATATCGTTCACGTTCATGGCCGTCTTGGCGCTGGTCTCCATAAAGAGCAGTCCGTTCTCGTCCGCGTAGGCCTGAGCCTCTTCGAATTCGACCATCCGCTTGGCGGCCAGGTCGCTCTTGTTGCCGGCGAGCGCGATGACGATGGACGGTGACGCCTGCCTCTGGAGCTCCTTGACCCAATTCTTCGCGCGACCGAATGTGTCCTGGGGAAGAACATGAGGGAGTAATTAAACACGAGTCCAAGAATAGTTAAATGGGTAAATACACTTTTGTCAGTGGTGTTAGTTTACCGTGAACGCGAAGATTATGAGTTTAATTCTTAATTGGGATAAATATTTTAGTGGAATTGTCAAACATCCTAGACTACCTAGGATGTTTCCCAGCATGGCGCTGGACTTTGCCTGGGTGACCAAATCATATCGACAAGCATCGCCCACAGAAGCTATCCAACAGCCCCACAACGGGATCAATGTATCAACAACTATTAATAAATAAATGGTTCAAAAACAAAACGCCAAGTAAACAGTACAATTACCTCTTTCCATCAACAACACGATAAAGTAAACAAAAATAACACGTACGTCGTACAATCTGTTTTCACATATAAATAGAAATTAGCATTCATAAGCGATGTTATGATGGTATTGTGGCTCATTGGTTACTTACTCTGCGCGAGTTGCGAGTTCCGTTCAGAATGTGTTCTAAGTGAACACTAGGTATCACCTACTATGCCGGAGATACAGCATAAAACTCTTATTGGAAAAACTGTGGAAAATACTGACATATCCCAAGCTCCCTATATACTGCAATAAGGGAGAAGAAATGAGAAAAAAGAGAAAAAATGGTAAATATGTGTATTTAAACAGCCTTAGAAGATGGTTGCAGCTCAATGAACTATGCTGTACTACGGTGGGTTGACTGATAACACTATCGGTGTCGGTCTGTACATGTGTTTGGGCGTAATAAAAATTATATAAATAAATATATTGTAGGAAGTCGTTGTACTATACTTGTTTATATTAAAAGTTCACTATTGACGTCCTCAGTAAGTTGTTCATAAATACACTATGAGGAATGTGTAATAAAACATCTGTACTTCTTGTCAAAGTAATACGTATTATCTGTAATAATATAATATAAAACATTTAATTTAAATCTATACGATAGGTGAATATTGATTCTTTTGGTAAGATTCATAAATGGTAAAAATATTATTAAGCCAAACCACTGATACTTATACTGTAAAGTAAATGGAGATCACAGACAAATTGCAATATAAACAAAATATCTAAATAATAAAAATATTTTTTTTATAAATACAATTTCAAAGAAGTAGGACATTATCTCAAGAATCATGTTACTCAGCTATTTCCGTACCTGACTCGTCTATACTAAGTTCTACAGATTGTACAGGTGATGCAGGTATTTTGCAAATTATTCGTAAAGAAACCTTCTTCTATTTTAATGTCGATTAAAATAACTGTTATAGCTTTTCTACAAATATTTTCCATTCGATAATCATATCTTATATCAATAAGAAAATCTTAAAATTGTAAATCTAAATTAAGGAATTTAAAGCTCTCAGAACAAGCGAAACAGATTTCAACCAAGATTTCGACTAAGCCGCCCCTGTAGACATGTTTTTTTCAATAATCATAATTTACATATATTATTTATAGTCAAGAGAGTGCATTACGCGATCGCGATCGATCGACAAACATATGTCCGTACGCGCACCGCGCCGCCCTTGAACCTAGGAAGACTTACACACATAATACGATTGCCCGCTACGCACAGGAGGGGGTGGGTGGAGGGGGTGGAGAGGGTGGCATGACGCACGCCATCGTAATACTAAATCCTATAATATGCCCAGCTAAATATGAAAAATACCGTGGTTTTATTCAAATTCACTATATTCGAATAAGCTACCTCCTAATACTTTACTTTTACAATAAAAATTCTGGTAAACATTGATTCAACAATATTTTTTGTAGTTATCTAAAATTAAAATCATATCTGTGAACGTTAAGAAAAAAATGTAAAAGGCAAACCAACTTGAAATTAAATATATTTAATTTAATAAATAATTATACATTTCTCAATTTTATAATGCTTTAATTGAAAAACATAAAAATTATTCAAGAACGTAGTAAAAATCTTTTTTCCCATAATTCATTCATTAAGACCTAAATAATAATACATAATATTACATATTACATAATATTACATAAAACAATTTTCATTTTTAAATTTCCAAAACTGATTATGGAATAAAAAGTATGATTGTTTTTTTTTTATTTATTCTAAGTTTGAGACGACACGACCCACTGACATAGTGATTGTGAACTTCATAACACTATTTAAGGCCAGAGGTCTGTCAAAGTTTATCGAATTGTCTGTTTGTAATCTTTTACAATTATCTGTATATATTTTTCCCTGATTTAAAAACAAATGACTAAATGTTGTATAAATACTATGAAGAAGAAAGACGCCATGACGCGCTTTATAGTAATAATATTCATCACTTTATAGTAATAGTATGTGTATATGTGCTAAAACTTTGAGATAATGAGATTACCACCAACTTGTACACCACTTTCCAAACTAAATCACAAAATCGTCAATATTTTTTCTTTAAGTTACACCTACTAGTATAATATTAGTGGTATTTGTATTTCCATTTCGGTTTTTAACACAGAGAAGACAAAAATGAATTTTTTTTGTAACATGAAACGAAAACCAGTCAACTTTCGGAACCAAAACTGAACACCTTCCCTTTCTTATACTTCATTCTATCTATAACTTCCAACAAACAAGATAGATTCAACACACGATGAGATGCGGCCAGCGTGGTCATCTTCAGCTTCAAATCACGTGTCACTTTTTGGGTCACGGTCGAAAATATTATGATCATTGCCACTGCTGCACTTGAAATTAGCCTATATTGTTTGACAATAGCACTTTTTATGGTTTATGGTTTTTATGGTTTCTTTAAAAGTGACGTAATTGAAACAGCTGATTGAACCCGGTGATAGTAACTTCAATGTATACTTGTGTAGAGGTTTGTATTTACTAAATATTTTCGTTTTCCCTCGTTTGGCGAAAAATAGTATTAGGCACTTTGTCACTCTATACCCAATATCTTACAATAGGTGAAAAGTAAAAAAATAGAAAAACTGTCACTAAAAGAAAAAAGGTAAATAATACCAAAAGTATATTGATATATTGTCCATTAAATAACAATATTTAATTTACCGTTACTTATGTGATTATAATAAAATAATATTTATTTTAACTAAACTATGTATGAAAAAGAATTAACTACCGTTGTTGACCAACAAATCATAATTTCTGTGTCTAAGTCTAAATCGTAACATAATTATATTAAAAAAATGTAATTAAATAATAAATAGTAAACGTTCACGGAAGGCACCAGTTATTTGAGCTAAAAACAAAAAATGTCCTTGCGCAACAACTGTAACAATTAATGATTGTTACAGTGGATTTGTTAGTTTATAACGAGATCTATGTGAATCTGAACATATTTAATTACATACAAATGTATCTACAATGTTTTGTACGGAGAAACAAAAAAGAAAAAACCAGACTAATCTCTACTCTCTAATCTCGGCTCTACTATCTAATAGTACTAAAATAAAATTATAGACTTAAATATGATAATTATAAAATATATTGTATTTAATTAACATATTAATTGATAAGAGAAGAAATTATTAAAACCAGTTCAGAGGCCAGTCGGCACAAGTATGTGACAGTAAACGCGAGTGGTTGTAGATTCGA
>FASU01005950.1:5336-15562 GCA_001486225.1 Heliconius pardalinus sergestus | reverse complement strand
GAGGAACTCATCAGAACAAATTATCACCAGATGTTTTTCATTTTACATGTAATACATATAATATTTTAAACACAAAAAATAAATAAAAATGAATCCTCATTATCATTATATTGATAAGTAACGTTGTAATATCGTAAGGGAAGTCATTACGTGATGTAATTTCAGCGAGTGGGGGACGCACAGTTAATAAATCAAATTACTAAAATGGCATCCGTTATGTTGCGAGTAGTGAGGTGCTATATAAAGGAAAATTTTATAATTCCGCTTTTTGGATCGTAATGTTGAATGTGTGTTGCATAATAATTTTACAGCTTCACCCAATGTCTCGAAATTGGGTGGAAGTGAAGAATGAAATGTCTTAACACTGTGTTTTCTTTTAATGCGTGAAGCTTTAAAATAATTTAAGAAACTGCAAATTTTTCCATTACTATACGATTGTGCTAATTATACCGACTGATAAATGTTTAATCCTATGATGAATTAACATTTCTATGTAAAAATGTAATGTAAAATTATAAAGGAGATATAATTATAACTATTAAACTTAACAGAAAAAAAAATATTGGCGTAACCTGAGCCGATGCGTGGTTGCTTGTAACGATTATTTCACTCAATTACACACATTAAATGACACTTCCGGAGTATTCTGTATCATATTACTTAACATGTGAAATATTTATTTTCTTTTTTTATTTATTTATTCTTTTTATTTCACTCTGTACTCGGCTTAGGCTGGGAGATCATAGTGTAGACACTCCGTTCTCCGCTTTCTATCTGTATTCGAGATCATGAGTGTTGAGTGGCGAAACTCAACGCCGCACATTATCTTAATGGTAAGATAATGTGCGGCGTTGAGTTTCGCCTACCTATGGAGGTATTTTCTTCGGAATGATATTAATAGTTGTACTAGTCAAGTTTTGTTGAGAATGAATCCACCAGTTCTGCTATAGCAGTCAGAACCATTTACAATTGAGGACGTAGTGGCGCAGCGGCAGAATATCTGGATATGACGGTTGTAGGTTCCATTTGAGAGGATGAATCATTTCCTCGCTCTGATAACAAGACAAAGCGCAATATCTCGACAAAATTGGGCGGAAAGTGAAACAAAATGTTTCAACTTCCGAATCCCTCTGTCTACCCTGCTATAGGCACTATAGGTATAGGGTGAAGCTAAAATAAAAAAAAAATAACCAACTTCTCACCATCTGTGAATCTCATAGAGATTTAATTCAATTAAGACATATTATCATTAAATATATTTAACTAATGTAAGCCGATGCGTGGTCACGGGTGACTCGGTTATTCCGCTCAATTACCCCATTAGAGGATAATTCCGGATCCTATGAGATCGGGTTACGTTACAGCTACCCTTGTTAACTATTTCTTGTGCACTGATTGAATATAAAATAACGTTAGTTATATTGGTATTTTATCTTTTATTTTGTTAGGAGAACCGATTAGTTGCGTAAATGTCTATTTTGTTATAGACTGATCACTGTGGAAGCTGTAGGTCGTGCAAAGAGGGTAGAGAGAGTCGGAAAGCAGAACCTGGCAACAAAGGCCGGGTGTAAAGCATAAGATACAGTTCCATTCAGGCCATACGGCCTGAATGGAACTGAACAAAAGAAAATAAAAACTGTAAAAAGAAAAAAAATATTATATATTAGATTTAGCTTATATTATTTAATACACGAAAAAATTCCACTCAACACGCAACATTTCAAATTCGAAATAGTGAGTAATATTATACAAATTAATTAATTTTCAGGTGGGTAGGTACAATAGGTTCTCTCTGCCTACTATGCTATGCGTAAAAAGCGTGAAGCTGTCTTTTAAAAAGGTTTTTTTTAAATAAAAAAGTACATAACTTAACACAAGATAATCAATCAAACTCGCTACCACGAACACCACGTGGTCCATAGATAAGGCGGATGTGGATCGTCCGTCTGTGCGGATAATAGCTGGACAGCGGATAATCCGCTTATCGATGTACCTATAGGCGACCAGGTGCATTGATATCCAAGTTACGGGGGACAAGCGATTTATATGTAAGCATAGAAGTAAACTTTAATAATAAAAACATTAGTTTCATTTTTTGAAAAAAAAAAAAAAATACTGCAAAATAATATACATGCCCATTTATACTCGAAATTCGGATCAATATCCTACGATACTAATACGATAGTAACCATTACTGTGAGGTACCCAGAGATAATTGATATTTCATTTATTCACATTTTTTTCTCCATTCTAAACGTGCATAGTAAGTAGTTTTTTTATAAAAATAAATATTTTGTCAATTAGTGGTAATAATAATATGCGGGAAAGACAATTGACAATTTCCCTCAATTTGTGCCAAGCGTGTTTCGTCCACGTATTCTTTTAAGAAAGTGTCACTGCAGCATCCAAAGTGTCATCTCACAGTGATCTGTTAGTTAGACATTCTGTTGTGGCTATTAGCGTGAATGAACGCTCCGTTGATCCTGTTTAATTTGTATTTATATTGGGACTGTGATCTGTTCTTAGAATATAAAGATAATATCGATTATTTTGTTGTTCGATTTAAAGTGTTGTTTTATACTCAGTTAATACTTAGGAATAATAATTTGGTGGCTAGTTCCGTCATTTAAACCGCAATGTCTTCCAAATAGACAAAAAGTAAAGAAGAGAGTGCCTTAACACTATTTTTTCTCTCCCAGCCTGTAGTGTATAAATACTCTCTATTCTCAGCATTTTTAAAAGTCAAATACATTGCGATTGCAACTTACCTAATTTGTTTAGCCACATTGAGAAAGCAAAATTAAGTTTAAATAACGAGATTACCTCGAGTGGAATCGAATCTATAACTATCACATATTTGGGCCAACTGTAGGAAATTAGTACTTTTATTTACTTACGGAAAAACTTCGGCTAGGGTGGATTTTTAGAAATAAAAAAAATAAGCTTAAATATAAGTAATTAAAACCACCCAAAATAATAAGCTATTCGTAATCTATCCATGTTTTGTGCCATAAATGTATACAGGGGGGTTATAAACCCTTAGGTTTACGCTTTTAATTCTTACCCTATGCCAAATATAAGTTTTAAGTAAACATAAACATTATTCTAGTAACCCGATGAGCTTAACGAAAGCTCCCACAAGTGATTAGTTGACCCCCCTGTCTACAGATATTTGATACGAATTTGAATCTTATACCTTTCATAATAAGAACTTGATAAGAACTAATTGATGATGTGCCATCACTGCCATTTTATATATACAGTTAATATTATAAACAATATACATTTTATATCTTATTTCATTTAACATAAGGTTTATTTTAACTGATTATAGAAATTGTATTATAATGACAATTTTGTCAATATAAATGTTTATTAAGTGGAATGCAACTCTATGTATGTGATGTGGGGTTCAAATTCGGAAATCCATTAGTAAAGTGTCGCGAGTAAATCCTGTCGCGTCGACTCCATTATTTGGTGATTAATTTGTAAAGGGTAGTTAGAGATTTGTCTATCGTTACAGATACAGACTACAGTGTGTGTAATGATTGTTACATTAATCTTTTTTAATATACTTACTTCTTTATACGCATTTCTATACGCGTAAAGAAATTAAATATATTTATTACTTTATCAATATGATTGTGTTACTTAGTCGAGAACTTAGCATAAGACGCATGGGGCAGCGTTAACTAGGTGGCAAAAACTAAGAGTGTCTTAAAATTAGGTTCCATCCTACTCTGCTAATATATGGGAAACAGCGTGAAGCAATATTGTTAAATCTCTATAACTACCCTTTTTTTAAATCCTCTATCAAATCAAAAATACTCTAAATTCCTTTAGCCACCCCTAAAAATGTAACGAGATTTCGCTAAACAGAGCGCTGGAATAACTTGTATGGATAAACTTTTCTAGCTTTCTCTTTCTATCCTTTTCTATTAGAAAAGGATGCAAGATGAGGGTGGCCAAATCCGTGTGTTGAATGACAGTTGACAGCTGACGGGAACCGCAATATGGGGCTTAAAACCGTAGCAGATTTTATATTTGCATATTTTAGTTATAAGTATATGAAGTAAATTAATTTTTAAATATTATTTAGAGTAGTATAGGAGTGGTAAGAAGCAGGAGAGAGATGATGCTGGAGGAAGGTCATATGAAAAACATGAGGACTCCCAGGAGGGTGAAGATAGTGGACGAGATATAAAAACTGCAGAGACCGTAGCGTTTGGCGTTCCGTTATCTCTGACTACTTTTATAGGTATAAAAAGGGTGTAATAAAGAAAAATGTACGAATCCCTGTTGGTATATATGTATGTTCCGATTAAGGAAACGGAAATATTTCAATTTTAAATATTTTTCTGTTTTCGTTGTTTCGTATTCGTTGTTTCGTATTCGTTAGGTTCGCGTGAAAAAAAAAAGGAAAGCCAACATTAATTACGTATTATGCAAAAGTTAGTTTTCCGTAATATTTTAAAATATATCATTCATAGACATTGGTAGTGATAATTTCTCTCTGTGGGTAAACCAACCAATTTCTCTCTGTGGGTAAATAGAACGGAAAAGACGTTGCGGCGTTCTGCTCCGACAGTGAACGAAGTGTCTTAAAACTGTTTGGCTGCTGCCTGCTACATGTGGGAGATAAATAAACAATAGATACATGATACACAAACATGTATTATAGATATATTACTACATTTTCCGCGTTCGGATTACGGCTTATTGAATGCTAATACCTCCAACAAATGTTTCTCCTAGGAAATAACATTGCTTCCATTGTATACGACGTCACGGGAAAGACTTATTTCGATTTCCGATAAGTAACGTGCAATATCTTGAATATTGGGTGGTACGGGGGGAACAGAGTGTATAGAACGGAAAATTTTATACTGAAATACTATTTTAGTGAATTCGAAGCGCGGTCTGAAGAATGTTCTGTCCTGTATCTTTTCTTTAATCATGACGCTCCGAACGTGCCAGTTCAGCACTAATCACTTCGACGACGTGTATAAATCTTTTGTTAACATTTCTAAATGATTAGCTATCCTATTTATTTTTTATTTTACCATTTAAACTAGACTCTGGATCTATCTATACTCTACATGTAGGAACTTATTCGTAAGAGTGACGTACTTGTTTCACAATATATATATATATCGTGTAATAATGGGAACAAGTCACCAAGATTAACTCACAGCGTCAAATATCGCGGGGCTTACTTACCACCGTTAATGCACTTAGCTAATGCGGATAGATGTAAATTTCACCCTCACGTATTAACCCTGCATGTTTGGGAACAATTAAAATACAAAAGTTAATGGTGTAGTTTTGTTGGTTCAAATCCGATTGGGGGCAGGGGGAGTGGGGAGGGGGGGTAGGGGTATGTTTATATTTATAGTACCTACATACTTAGGAGTCCAGAGGAGATTTCCCAGATTAGGTTAAAGTAATTACGATTTAATTTTATTATATAGCACGCATTCTCTAAATGAGTACGAAAACGAAATGCTATTTTAGCATCAATTATAAATTGAAAGATATAGTTAAAAAACTAATCTTCTTCTTCGTGTAATCTTCTTCTAATCGTACGTAAAATGTGCTTTCTTGGAAAATTTAGATCATACTTTGCCAGTATTTAGCCACGTCGACTGCTTAAAAAAACGAATAAACATGCTTTTCTACATCAAGTGTTATCGAATGTGCTCGGAGCTGTAAATTATATAAGCCCAAACTCAAGTGTTTCTTTTTCTTTGCTCTGATGAGGAGATAAAGAGCGGCGATTGAGTTCGGCCACCCAATGCAATAATATAATTTTCCAATTTTGAAGACGATACACATGTAGATAATATCCCCAAAATTGTATGCAGAAGTAATTGTCTTACCACCAGTTTCCCTCTGCCTACCCTATTAAATGCAGGATACAGCGTGAAGGTATTAAAAAATAAATATGTACGTATCTAGTACAGTTTATCATAGAAGTATGACAGAGGTACTTTACTGTAGTGACAAAGACGCCCATATCATAAACGGTGCCCGCCGCAACCGCGCTGTTACGCGTGATTCACGCGCTAGCTCTAATGTAAAACGTGGCCATAGACTTCTTATTGAATAGACAAAACAACACGAAAAAATAATATGACACAGAGTACGTATTGATGCGTACTGTAAACGTTGCCAAATGACCGTGTAAATTTAGTTTACACAAAAATGTGTCATAATTGTCAATCATAATGATAGTCTGTGTGTGTGTCTTCTTCTTCTTCCTCCTGACATTAATCCAGGCGTTTGCCAGGGTCTGCCTTCCGGCTTAACCTACTCCACTTTGCACGGTCTTTAACGTAAGTGTATGTTATATTTAACTTTGAATTCCCATAATTATCGTAAAAAAGGGATATTAAGTTCTTGCTTCGTGTATTGAGAAGACACTCACTTAGAGACGTCAAATGTGTCTTAGTTGCCACGCGTAGGTACTGCCGTACATAAAAATGTAGAGAGAGAAGAGGTACTAAAACATTTTATATGTTAAGTAGGTAAGTTGTTCGATGATGCATAGTTGTTTAGGTTAGAACACTTGAATGGTATTCAAGAAAGCTCTTCTTTTGGTTTTTTTAAAATCATTACAGTCCGTGTTTTTTTCTTGCTTCCTTTTCTTTTAATCTCTTTATGTTTTAATTGGGTTTGTACAAATGGGATGGGAAAGAGATTTATCCGCCACTAAGGAGAGTTGGTCTTAACTCCAAATTCAAAAATATATTTCATCTGTCATTTCTAACCATACATAGTGCTCAACAAAAAGCCGTCCAGTGAAACAGTGTCACATAAACTAATCGTCGGCTGATATACGGCGACGTGCTCTGATAGCCCCGCCGCAAGCACCCTTTGTGAGCGCTGCCTTCGTAAATGGGTTAACGAATGTGTTATGAGGTACAAATTTTGTTTTTCTTTTTGCTTTTTTGTTGTATTTTAATTTTGTTTTTTGGAAATTTTCCCATCGCTATTAATTTTATATTGTACACGTAGTTGAAATCTACTACTAATCTATATAAGCAGAGGTAATAGAAGATAATAGTCAAAGTAATGTACAGTGCGTGAGGTCTAAGCTGAGCTTTGCATTTGTGTGAGTGTTCCTCTATAATGTAGATGTGTCGTCAGTTGTGCAGCCTAAAGTAGTTCACATATTCAATTCTTAATATTTTATTTTTGTGTTCGGCCAAGAGTTGAAATAAAGTTGGCACTATGTAGCTTGTAAGGATGGAAGAAGGATGTACAAGAATGGAAAAATGTACGTAACCAAGCAGTAAAAAACATTATGGACATAATGTAGTTTTTGATTAGATAACGGAGAGATTATAAACTCAAACGGCACATCAGTAAAATAAGGTGAGAGTAAAATAATGAAGATGCAATGTCCGATTGAATTCCCCACCTTTAAAATGTAATGTTTCAAAAATTGGGTGGTGCCTGAGGAACTAAACTTTATATATTTTATTCATCTCTATAATTGTAAAAAATAAATAAATAAAAATTTCGTATAAGTTAAATAAAATATGTATTTCAAAACATTTAATAAAATTAAGTTTTTCCATGATATCGAAATAAGAAATAAAAGAAAAATCCTCAAAAATATAAAACAAAAGTAATCATATTGTTTTTTTTTAGTTTCATGCTGTATAAAGCAAGAGAACCAAGTTTACCCCCATTTTTCGCGTAGTTTTCGAAACAATGCCTATTAAGTAGCAGAGTTCCACACCGCGCATTGTCTCATTATTAGGAGGAGGAAATGATAGCTAATAATTAATTGTTTTTAACTTTTACACTATACGAACCATATTAGGTCATAAATACCCTTAGTATTATTAAAATTTTCATATTTATTTTTTATAGTCATATTTAGCAAAGGGTTACAAGTTGGCATCATCATATAAAAATTGGAAAAAGTCAATATTTCGCGCTTCACGTTGAATGGTCTGTTGTCAATAACTATCGTTTGGCTTCGTGTCGGTGTAAAACACGAAATGGCTATTGCGAACAAAGGGTCACTACGATTTGTACGGAGCTGACCCTCAGTCTAAGTGATGAGAGGTTACTTAAATCATAAAAACACTAAGAGAGGATTTCCCGAAATTCTGAATTCCCGATTTACTGAAATGGAAAAAACTTTGACGGTTATTGACGATTGTAGTTTTACGAAAAAAGTTAATAAATATAATTAGTAATTATAGGTAGGTACCTAAATAAAAACAGTGTACAGAAAGTTGTATAAAATTACAATTTCCGTCTATTTTAACACAATGCGTGCTAAGTGGCGGAAACTAACGAGGCGCTCTCTAACAAGACCGGGTAATAAAAATATTTAAATATGGAATATTGAAATATTTAAAAGTAGATATCATTCTAGCCTAAACAATTTTGTAGTTTTTCTAGTGATTTATATTTGCGTTACATACTTTGAGTCGATGATCCCACATGGAGCCGGATAAATAAACGTAACCTAGTGTTAAGTCACTACATTTCAAAGGCACTGCCCAATTTCCCAGACACTGCGAGATGACTGGCGAAACTAAACTTCACAATTTCCCTTGTTATCAGAGTAAGATAACTATAAAATAACTTTAAATATAATTTCGTCATGTTATATTATTTTATGAAAAAGATTTTACGAGAACATTTACAATCATCCCGTAGGTTATTGCTTAGAGTAAGATTACAGATGTGCTATAGTACTTACATTAGTCGCTCGCGCGTAACACACGGACGAGGTCGACCAGCACGGCAGCAAGGTGAGTACCAAGCACCGCGTAACAGCGGAAGGCCTAGCTAAATGCCCACTGTGGGTGTTCGTTATACGTAAGTACTTGTATACGCAGACAATATCATTTTATAGTTATTGTGAAAAAGGCGGAATAAATGGAAATGTATAGTATATTTCCATCCTATCAGGCCTGGCTATGTTTTACTGAAATTATGATGTACAAAACCTTTGAAAATGGAAATGAAAATATAAAATATTTCGTCCCGCCTAGAGGGTTCGAACTCAGGACCGTTGTGCTTACAGTCCCACCCTTGTGCGTTCGCACCACGATGCGACGGGCTGATTTCAAGATGTAAAATGCAAAATAAGTGTAGATAAAACATTCCGTTCCCCAAGCACCGCATAAGTTTCAACACATTGAGTGTTGAGTGTTGGATCTCAACACACTTTATATAGGTAACTTAAATAACATAACATGAGAAAAATTATACTAATCGTATTAGAGATACTACAAACATATTTTATATATTAAATAGGCATTTGTTTACGAGAGACCATCGTCTTGACGGCTGACTGTAGACGCGATGGTTGTGGGTTCGATCTCCACGCGGCTAAATAATATTTAAATTGTTTTTATTTCTCAGTCTGGTAAATAAAGCGCGTCGTTTAGTTACGGCACCCTTCCGTCCGCTCAAGACATAGGTACAGGATGAAACGGGGACCTGAAAAAATAAGTAAACATTTTGTCAACGTAGATTCCAACTCCCAACTATCATATACACATAGTGCTATATAACTACAGCACCACAACTATTTGCAAAACAGTAGGGGAATAACTTTTGATGTCCGATGGCCTATTGAAACGCATTTAGCGTTATTTTACGTACGATTGCGTTTGAACTTTCGGTCATATGTCGCTTGCAGAGCTAGAGCTATGATTTTTTTAGCTTCACGTTGCGTTTAGCATAAAAGAGAAGAGACCCTCAATCCACACTATTTTCCACTTTTTTTTCTATAATTCCAAGAAACTCTATTTTCCACTTTCCTTTGCGTGTTGCTTGAGGGAAAAATGATATATTTTTGCTATTGGTTGCAGGCATGCAATGATCTGGTAAGTTATTTGCGGTGTGGGATTCAGGTACCTACTCATCCTTCTTATTTTTAGAACCTTTAGAAAAAAAAGTATATCTTGAACCAGAAAGGTGCAAGTTCGAAGCCCGCTACGATAATTTTTCTTATAACAGAAAATAGAATTACCTAACATTAAATTTGATAAAATTGATATTATAAATTCTTAATTATTACATATTGGTTTTAATTTCAAAAAATATTTTTATTTAAAACAAAGTATAGCTCATAAACACAGTATAGCTCATAGTCTAGCACCGCCATTAACCGGGCCACTCGAATCGTCCGCTAACTAACCGTGCTGAAGGGTTACATTTTTGGTATTCTCGTTGCGTAGTCGGCCTGATGG
>FASU01005910.1:12261-22548 GCA_001486225.1 Heliconius pardalinus sergestus | reverse complement strand
CTTCCGCTTTATTATATTTTATATCAGATTTTGTTGTTTTAAAGTACTTGCTGCACTGAATTTACAAGAAATGAAAATATGTGTTTTTTTTAAAGGAATTTGTGGAAATAATAGATGTATTAATTTATAAAAAAATAATCATTTTTAGACACGGACGTCTTATTTTTTAATCTAGGTTTACGATCTGCACAAGGTTAGATTCGCTGTTATTGAAATTTATTATTTCGTTTTAACATTTTATTTTCTATATAATTTATAGATGACAAAAATTCCATCAAGTCGTAAAATTTTGTTGTATGTTAAAGCTGGCTTCGAAAATTTATTAATACATATTCATTATCACTTTTGTCAGTTAATTTCTAAACTCTGCGATGACGATATAACTTCGCCACATATTTAATTAAGAAATAAAATAATCCATGCTTATGCATTTTATTACAAGATAAGTTAGTATGCATATTTAGCAATAGAATAAATGATCGCGGTATTTATTAACTTTTCACCTCGTAAATTATACATGCCACCAATAAAACCTACCAAGAATGAATTTTTATTATTAGATACTAAAATAAATTAATATATTAAAATTTCCTTATTTCTAGGCTCTGCTTATATCTTATCATGTTAAATACAAATAAGATTTCTCCTCAAACAATCCATGTCACATTAACATCTTTTACATATTATTTTATCATCATGCATGTTAACCTGTAGTTAACATATTACTTTGTGCTATAGTGTTATCTTTATTACTTAGATCCCCAATTCGTATAAAAGTTTGGGTTCAAACGGTTATATTAATCGTTCCCGCGAAGGCTTTTGCGTCAAGTCTTATCTTATAATTTAATTTACACGCGTACAACGCTTGTTTATTAAATTAATTTATAACTGATAATTCAAAGTTTATCTTTAATAATCTTAATTTCTTTATTATATGTATGCTTAAAGTTAAATTCCGAAATGATACTTAGATAATTACTTGTTTCATGTAGATACTGTTGTTAGCATAATCTTGTAGCGTGTAATGTCAGTTATGTTTAAAACAATGAATTATTGTGTACCAGCCTTCTCGACTAATATAACTACTAAATTATAGAAAATATATGTTTATTTCTTACTGTTATTTGGCCTACTTAACAATTTTATTTATACCTAGTTTCTTAAAGCATATTAATCTAATAATAATAATACGGGAAAAATCAATATGTTTATTATTATTTTAATTGGAAAACATTTAATTTTGGCATATTAATTTAAAACAATAACTAAGCCGTTCTCTCATATTCTTTTATTTGCAATTAAAATGAGTTTTTTTTCTGTATTCATTTTAATAGAAGGTTGTTATGTAAACTAGTTTTGATGCGGCCTCTTCAACAGTTTCTGCTGCAGACATAACACCTGCAAGGGGCTGAACGTTAATAGAGAGGTGTGTCGCCACGCCCCGAACGTCGACTATGTTTCGCAACCTACTTGATGTTGATTTTATGCTAAGCGGACTGGTTGCAGTGAAATTGCTTTTTAATATGGAATTAATAGCGTAATTTTAAATTTGTCGTAGATCGTTATGGCCCAGTGGGTACTACAAGCCAGACTGTGAACGCAATAGTTTTGGGTTCATTCTCAATCAGTCGAGTCGAATGGTTGATTAAATTATTTTAATTTTCGTGCTCTAGGAGACATCAGAAAAACATTAGGTATCGTGTTGTATGGGCCATATACAACGTAAAGCGGCTTTTTTATCTTACGCATTTTTTAAATTTTATTTTTAATATATAATATTTCATTTAGATTTTAGTCGTTAACATAGTAGACAAGACCGAATATGCGGGTTAAACCGGGATAATTTAGACTATATCGTTTGTAGTTTTGCCTTATTAAACTGTCAGTATCGCCGGCGCTAGTTGTTTTGTGCTTTCCTCTTCATACATGCTCTCTGAGGAGCCCTCTATTTATGTGAGGGCATGCTTTTTACGTGACTTTCATCCAGTAGCATAGTTAGCCACCGTGTTCTCTTTTCTCTACTCCAAATGATACTCACCACAATTGATGATTTCGATTGCAACCCCTTCTGTTCCTGCATCCTATAGTATTGTATCCTATATACCATATTTCTATTTTCTAGACACTCTCATTTTCTTATATGCTGATCTCTCTATTTGTTACATCAAGGTTCAGCGTCATCTATTACATTCTGTGACTTTTTTTAAAAGCAAAATTAAAAATGATGTTTTTTATTAAAAACTTATATATTTTTGGTATTTTAAATGTGAAACCTACACAAATTGACATGACCTATAAAATTTGTACAAGGTCGTGAATCGAATTTCTACCTTGCATAAAGTAATTTCTAAAAACTGTTGACTCATTATCAGAATTTAAATATTTTATAGAGTCATTAAATTTTATTTCAACAAAACGCATACGACAAAAAAATATCTGCGTCATAGTGAGTTATTGGGTGCCAAAACTACTGCCAATTTATTATTTTATTTATTTATTAGGTGCTAAGATGCTAAATAGTTGTCAAATGATTTCAGCTGCCACCTTATTCACTTTTATTATGCTGCTATCTAATTTGACTTGTGGTATTTCGTATTACACCATAAGATATGGGCGTGATATGGTGATAATTTTTCAATAGCACAATTTACCGACATATTAATTATATTATATAAATAATATTGACTCATAGTGTTATTTTGATTTTAGTTTTGTGACGGCTATATCACGAGAAGAGAAAAATTGAGCGTTAATTATTTTCATGGTATCTCATGTTATTAATAATACTGGTCATAATTGTAGATATAAAAAAGTGATATAGTATATACGCACTATCTCACAAGTTGACTGCGGCGCCGGAGCATTTCTTCTCACGAATTTCGCTGCGCGGCGCCTGCGCGTGGGCGGCCTATCACACGCCGCCATCGCACGTCGTACTGAATACGCTCGCCTCACACACCGCTATCACTCTCTCTCACCTATCACACTACACATAAGGTCCACAATATCATTTTCACAACACTTTCAGACCATAGAGCCGCCCTTTGTTGCCTAGTGCGTCTAATTAGTCAGCCTGTTTAGTGCCATACTCGCCGCGGGCTAACATTCACTACGGTTCACAATATGAAACGATGTGATTTGTTGAGCTTTGCATTGCGTTGAGGATAGATTAATTTTTGAGATGCTTGTTGTTCTTTTTTTTTAGTTCTTTGATAATGCACGTTCACCATATACCGCCCCAAGTCATTGCATAAAATATTTTTCATATGCAGCACGAGGATTTATATCGCGGTTTCAGGGCGCCATCAATACGCCTACAAGGACATAATATTTTCACATTACATCGAATGTCTGTTCAAAGAAAGCATTGTGTTTCAAAAGTCGTGGTGAGATTCATCTGTCTGAGAATATTCATAAGATTATTTTCATATTTAGCATTGCCATTAAATCTTTAGCCTGATGTTTTTGAGTAGGTAGAGCTTATTGACAGGGAGATACATCAATTTGGTTTATGGAAAGTATCATTCGTAGTTTTACTTTTAATTTTAAATAGTTTATTTAAAGAAAAACAATGAATTTTAGAATCTAATCCATGATCAATAACGAGCGGAGATTATTTAATATTATCTATGTCATAATATAATTAAGTGGGTACTTAGTCTGCTCCGAAGATAAATTACCTTGTGAAACATGATTCGTAGCGATACTCTTTAGCGCGTTAATTAACGTAATTGTTGAGCTTTGTTCTTTCCGCTCTGGTATTAAAAAGAGTATATCAGCTACTGATTTGTCGCGATAAGGAGATTTATCTTCAATAAATTTATCGCTCAATCAACGTCGACGCTTGCGCCTGCGCCTGCGCCGGTGCCGGTACGCGCGTCCGCTGATTGGATTTCTTCATAATTACATCTTTTGACACGTACGCGCTAAGTTTCGTACCCGAGCCGCCACACCAGGGCATGAGATCGTGGGAGCACCGTGTAATCAGCTTTCTTGACCGTCTTGTTTTGATTCGGGAACATGGAAATTACACACATATGCTATTGCCTTTTTTTTTGCAATAAGTGTCTAAGTTATTTTTGGTACTATAATAGTATTATTTATTTTGAATTTTACCAAATAAATAAACAAATTTAAATTGATCAAATAATATAGTATACAGTTCTTTGAGTGAAGATCACATCATTTTTTTTTACGATAGCGTTATTTAATTTGATTGAAAAAATTTAAAAAAAAAAGATAAATTGCTTTTCAAAATAATTGGAGTTTTAATCCTTTCTGACAAAACGTACCGTGTGTTGATAGGTGGGTGTTTTTCCTTACTTCATTTAAACGTCGTCATTCTGTTGTGTGCGATATTTGGTGCTTATTAACTGACAGAGGTGGCAGGATCATGAATGCTTACCATAATTACATTTGAATAATTTCGACGTAAAACGTGGGTTCATTTCAAAATTATACTTTCCAATTTTTCAACATATTAACCTACATTGTTGAGTAATATTATATTATTAAATATTTCGTTATTGAAAGACTTCAAAAATTACAGCGGCTTTTGTAGCCTAGTGTATATAAATATAATATTGACTATTCTTTTTTATTTTTTCTTAGTTGTGACTTATTTTACGCCACAGATGTCATCACTACCCGAGCCTTTTTGTTGCTGTGTTTATTTGTTTGTATGAAGTTTGTAAATCTATAAGTGTCCTCACACTACGTGGATTGAAAACGTGAACGCGTTATCTCAAATATTCGTTAAAATTCGGTCAATCGGTGAATTCAATGCTACAGATACAATATATAAATTTCTCTAATAGTATACGTGCTAGGACGCGACGTACGTCAATTAAATTAATTTTATATATTTCTTAAATCTCATTAAGTATATGGTAACGGTGTGAGTCCTTAAAAAGGGGTATCGAGGAAGGCAATCACACCACCCAGCTCGTTTCGAAGTCGATTTTCGGCGCGGTGGTCGCAATTAGGCGCGATAAATGCCCCCGACATCCGATCCACTAGCTTTTATTCGATTAATCGGCCGAAACGAAAACGGAATCCGATTTTAACGGGTCATTTCTTTTAGTTGTTTATGAAGCACTTTACTGGAAATATCGAATGATCGTTTTTGTAATCGAGTTTCGAGTTATAATTTAGCACCAGTGTTTCCATAGAACTTATAAGACGGTTTCTTTTTTTTGTAATTGACGCCCGTATGTTGTTAAAATAATAATTGATTTGAAATCAGTAAAATATGATTTAGGAGTGTGGACTGGTGACATGGCCCGCATGCACCGAGTGCTCGCCACATATCAATTATGTTGACAACCTAAATTACAAGTCGTTATACTTTACATCATAATTATTAAGAAAGTAATTGTTAATTACAAGGAAAATAAATTTAATAGAGTTTAGTGCACTTTATTATTATTGGTTAAAATTAATTTTTATTAATTTAATAAATAAAATTCACCATTTGTTAGAAAGTATTCTTTCTGGAGTACTTGTAGCGGTATTGTAATATGCTAAAGCATATTACTCACGTGTAGCTCACAAATTATGAACTCGAAGTCTATTGAACCTAAAATATTAATATTTGAATGACAAAGCCCCACCTTTTTTCAATCTACCGTATATAATCTATCGGTGTCAAAAGGCGAACAAGTGAGTACAGGCATCTTTAAAACAATAACAAAAGTCCCTCCATTACAAGGCGACAAAAGTTTAATATCATAGAATACAATGGAAACAATAGTTGCCCTCTGTCAATTATACCATCATTACCATTCGAGTAAACGACCTAATGTGTCAGATGTATCTCAAACTGTGTACGTTCGACAAAGCAATATAGACATATTTACACAGTGACTATTTATTATTATTTATATAAAACAGATTATATCGATAATAACATAAGTTGAATATTAAACTATCGTGTCAATTATTAGGTATATAATATTATAGAATTCTTAGTGTTTTTCTTGCGGATAGGAGCGTATTCTTGTAAAAATCTGAATTTGGTGTTATTGCGAATTTCAAGGAATAGAAGTACTTAATGATTTATGTTAATGTTTTGAGACGAAAATGCCAGGGTCCTAGGTTGGTAGTCGTAATTATTGTTTATCTTTCATCTAATGCTGTATAAATCAATTTGAAATCAACATCTTTAGAAAATAATACCATATTATCGTGCATTTCAATTTTAAGTAGGTAAACATTTAAAGCCTCATAATTTAAGTTCGCTTTCAATTTCTTGTGGTCCAATTGAAATATAATACTAAGACATAACGTTGACTCAACAATCGTGAATATGTATCTTGTCAATGCATTTTATGAGATGTATTTCGGCGCCTGAAGGGTTTAGTTTTGTTGGATTGTAGTGGTATAGTGGTATATATAAATATTTTTGATTAATTTAATATTTAGCTTATCTAGAACTTTGGCCTTCGATAATTATGGACTAGATTTATAAACTTGTAAAAAAGTAATATTATCTACAAAAAAAAAGAATTTATTTTAAGCGTTCATAACTCAGTGAATAATTTTTATTAATTGTCAACCTACGTAATACGTTGCAATGACTACTTGATAATATCAGATTTCCTTACCGTGTCGTCGTTTCCTAATTAAATTATACGAATAAAACGGCAATTATTCTTAGCGGGTGGTGGCTCCTTTATCATATTTGCAAATGTTAAGTGGTGAGATATAAAAATGACAAATTTACTTTTATCGTCGAACACGACACACGCGAGTAATGCGTCGTCGCGCCGTACGTTTGTGTCAGCGGGTAATCAGCGATTTATTAAACAGTATTGTTGATAATTTTATTATCATTCTCGTCCTGATTTGTTGCGTGTCCATATGGTAATCATTGCAATTAATATATCAGTACTATAAATAACTCACTTTTATTGTCTTTTTTTTGACATTGGCTCTTGCTCTAGCATTTCTTGTGTTTGTTGTTATTGCATTTCTTAAATTGTACTCGGAAATTTTTGTGTAGATAGGAATATAAGTTGTATGTTGTTGTAACGAATTATAGAATATTTCATTTTAATCAAATATCAAAAAATAATTGTAATCTTAAGTGCTTTGCAAACATACATTATATAAATAATTCAGTAGTTGAAGCGGGCGAAGCCGCGAGCTGGTCGCTAGTACTTAATATAATGAAAATTCAAATCCTTTCATTTTCCATTTTCCCAAATCCAAACCTATCCAAACAATGACTATTTTTCATTATCAAACCTCATCATTAAAGTATTTCTTGGTTAAATTTGAATAGGTGACCAGCGTGTTGGTGCTTAGACAACACTGTCAAGGCGAAGCTCATATGAGGCGTCGGCGTTTTTTTTTTAAATTATTAAATTTACTATTATACCCATTATATAAATAAACGAAGATGATAAATAATAATGTGGCTTGTTGCTTCTTTGCTTATGTATGTATGTATGTATGTATGTATGTATGTATTATTTATTTCAATTGGTCACGATAGGTCGCGGATTGCCTTAAGCATGTGTAATGTTAACAGAAATCACTTAGTCATTTTATTAATGCTTACACTTTACTTAAATAAAGTATTACATGTTTTATTTTAGCTTGAGTCTGGAATCGAATTTGAACTTTCATAAGTAGGTGTTTTATTGCGCTGAGCCATGTGAAGCTCTCACTAGGGTAAACTGTCGGATTATGTTAATGTAATTGGGATAGGTCAATTATAGTGCGTCTTATTACATAGTATTAATTTTTTAAACGTTTTGATACATTCCATATTATTTTTATACGTAATATTGTTAACAAATTTTATCATATTATCAGTATTCTTTGTAAAATGTATATTTAACCATATTGGACTGTAAAACTTCATATATACAGTTAGTAAATTAAAAACTTCACAAAGTTTTGCAGAACTTATTTTTTATGAAATCTGAACATATAGAGTTACCGTTGTCAAAATGAACCTTCATTTTATATTTTTGCTTGTCCATTCTTTTAGTTAATGCTGCATCTTTAAGCATAATATAGTTTTTATAAAGTATTAAATAACGAATTTTAAACAATATTTTAAACAAATTTATTTAATTGAATTGAAAAGTTAAATATAAATTGTATCTTTATTTGATTTTTTGTTCGATATTGTCGACACCGTGTCATTTGTAATAAGTTCCTTAGCAGTCCCTTCCATTGATTAACATCATCATCTTATTGATTAACAATTTTTAATTAAAAGAAATCTTGATTAAAAATCAATTGCAAAGTTCGTACGGTATTCCCAGTGCATATTTCAGAGAGCGATCAGTTGTAGGCCACCAGCGCATCCAAATTGAAAATTAACCCCATTTAAACACGCCTCCCGGCGGTCAGCTTTTTTTATTTGATAATCTTTTTCAATCTTGTCAACACGGTAGATAAAATATTGCCACCATAACAACCTATTATTAAGTACCTGACATTTTATTTAAGGCGATTTGGGCAAAATTGTAAACTTAACCAAAAATTTTTGCCTGCGGTGCATCAGAGATGGGTTTTTGAATTTATGTTCACCTTTTTATGGAAAATTATAGATGTTTAAAATTCTAAAATCTTATTCATGTTATGCGTATTTATATAAAAACTTAAAAAGCAAGCTTCACTTCTGGGAAGGATTGTATAGTTTTTACCTTTCATTGTGTGTTTCTTTCAACGAGAGTTTATGTGGCGCTTAATTTAGAAATTCGGATATCCCGTCGAAAACTTGATTCTATCAGGGACCAGTGTCACAGTTCAATGACACCGGTGAGGTAGGGCCAGTCGATGATTGATCAGGCCTCTTATCTGTGCACTGTCGTCCGCGGCGGCACTCTCAAAGCACTATTGTCTAATGCTACAATGTTTTGTGCTAATGATTCTAACACATTCGACTAAGTTAAAAGCTTATTTCAATATCATTATATAAATTATCATTTAATTTTGTTTCTCTTGTTTCAGAGTGTGCAAAGAAGTATTCCTGAGAGTGATATGTAAGTGAATGATTAAAACGTTATTAAAACTTTTATTTAAAGTTACCAAAAATAATAATTTTTATGTAAATATTTTTCATATAATCATTATTTTACTAATTATATAAAAAAGGTGTCATAAGAGCGGCGAACGGAGTGTCTTCACACTAGATTCTCAGGTTCCCTCTGTCTACCCTGCTCAGTGTGGGATACAGCGTAAATACTAAAGATATACACTAAGATTTCATAGATTATTTTTATTTCAGTTGGGACATCGATGCTCTCATAGCAGCTATTCCGAAGTTGGGAGGAGTAATAGATCTAACCAACACATCACGCTACTACAATCCTGAGGTAAGATAAAATATGTTTATATATACATATATAATAATTATCAAGGACACTTTATTTTAGAGAAGCACCATATCGTACGACGAATCATGGGCGGTCCCAAATTGTAATTCTATAGACGTAAAACAACTTCTCAGATCAGAATAACAACTTTTAGCCGTTAAGATAGCGCCTGTAAAATCCTCGTCTGTCTTGGTATGTGCTAGAATACTGGGAAGCTATAAAATTATGTTCGGTTTTACGATTGAAAGTCACATTTTCTACTACGATGCTTTGTTCGTTTCTATGTCTGATTGCTATGCATTCATCTGCCAGCATAATCCGATCGTAAACTGTGTTTTCTTTCATGAAACAACCGACTGTAAGTTAGGCGCGATTAAAAATATTGCTAGCTATGATAAATTATATGAAGTATAGTAATATATATGAAGAAGTGTTTTCGAACAGAAAATATTTAAAAATATTTTAAATCACAAACAAACCTATGCTTAACCTTCTCGAGAACGAAGGGGATGTTCTTCTAATAATATTTATTTCACTTTATAATTCTTTTTTTTTTAATTTTACTCTCGAATTGTAACTTAATTAAAGTCGTAAGTGATGATGATAATAATTTAGAGGAAGGCTTTAAAATGTAAAAGGTACCTATAAGCCAGTATATGACTTTAAACATTGAGAAACCAGAACATGGTTACAATCATGTAGAGTAATGAGCATGAGACACGTCTGTCGTACGAGTCGTAGAGGTGTCGTCGCTCGCCTTCATCGCGCGTATTGACTGCCTGTCAACTTGCTTTATATCGATGACTGTTTAAAATGGCAGGTTTAATCTAATTACTGTCTGTTTCATGTCACTATGTGTGTGCCTATGGATAATAATCATTGAAAATGTCGTCAGGGTAATTGTCATGTATGTAAATAACATTTTTATTTGTCAGATTCACGCTGTATCCCG
>FASU01005902.1:16847-26874 GCA_001486225.1 Heliconius pardalinus sergestus | reverse complement strand
CCCCCCCTTAGTCCGCCACTGTTAGTAGGATAGGATGTTTTATTAGTTATTATATTCTAAAGCTGATTTTGTCATGTTATTTTAGTTATTATTAACAATAATTCATTCCCCTGAGTATGTATCAAACTCACACCCGTGGCGTTTACAGTCACACGCTGTGCTACTGCTGATAGTTTCTTCTTTATGTTATATCTCCAGGTTGGACACTCCTGCCCCAGGCGTGGTTAGCAGTCCGAGAGTCCGGACTCTCAGCTCTTCGCCCCTCTCGTCCCGCTCGCGCTGCTCTACTCGCTATAGCTAATTTGTGCAACTGGGGGATAGCTGCTTATGGGTATGTATGAAGGTGGCAAGTCCGTCCTGCTCGCACCCGTGTGTTATGTAATGTATGAGAGAGGGATTCAAGTTTCTCTTGATCGCATCGTGTGATAAATGGTGTGAGAGACAGTAATATTTAAAGTGGACGGCGTGAGGGATAGCTACTTATTCTATGATTTTTTTAACTACTTGATTTTTGCATTTCTTATCTTTTATTTAAAATCTTGAATCCAATCAAATAAATATTATTATTAACAGTCATTCTATATTGATAAATGTAAAAAAATACCTTAAATTTTTAACTCACAGTCTCTATGAACACAACGCTGACTTCGCCCGCCATCTTCTAGCGATCCTATTGGGTAATGCTCTGCTCCACACGTTAGGCTACGTAGCTCTAAAGCTGGTACATCGTGAAAGAGTGTCGCTACCCACCATTCTTTTGTTGGTGTTAGCGCAGGTATCGTGGGTTATTGCTGCTGTTTTCTTTTTGGACTCGAGGACTAAGTGGTCGGTGAGTTGAACTCTAGCTTTATACAAACAATTATACATACAATTTCTTGTTATTATTATTTTCATAAATATTTATTGTTTATTGAGATCGTCCTCGCGTAGGGGCGCAAGTATGCATTTGTTAACGCGACGGTTTTTGATTTGGATCCCACTCGAGAAAGAAATATTTAATATTTTAATTTTTTGGCTCTGAGAACGAGGCAAAATGTGGAGTAGAGTTCCGCCAAGCAATACGCGATGCCTACAAAATTCGGTGGAAAGTGGTTAACGGAAGGATCTTAATGGGAACGAAGTGTCTTATCATTAGATCCCAAGGTTCCCTCTGCCTATCCTGCTAGAGCCAGCGTAAACCTAAATATATTATTGTTTCTCCAGGAAACAGCGGCCCACTCTCGCACTCACAACGCTCTCTGTTCCACGCTCGGTGTGTTCGATTCCCACGACGTGTGGCACATCGCTTCCGCCGCCGCCATCTTCTTGTCGTTCAACGCGTTGATGATCATTGATGACCCTCTCAATGATACGCCCAGGCATTTGATACCGGCGTTTTAAATTACGTATTATGTCTATTGTCTATATTAATAATATAAATTTGAAGAGTTTGTTTGGTTGAACGCGAACGAACAACGAACGCGCGCGAACATTTCGAGAACTAATGATTTGAATTGACGAATTGACCTTCTATTGGTTACTAATTAAAGATAAGTGTAAATACATTTTAAACCAATGTGCAATACATTTTAAACCAATTTTCAACTTCTGGTTAAGTAAAAGGATCACAGATGATGACTACGTTACGTTCAAAATATAATATTGTTATTGTTTTTTTATAGAGGCGAAATCGAGTTTTAATTTCATGTGCGTTTCATATTATGGGATACCTTTAAAAAATATATTCATTAAGATATGAAGCTAAAAGATACGCTACACTAGAATTGACACGCGGTAGACCTCATTTTTTTTTGTACAATAAACGTTTTTAATTTTAAGCAAATGTTTTTATCATATTTTTTTATTATGTCTTTAGAGTTTACTTATAGATTCTTATGCTATTTTTGATTATTATTTATTAGCTATATAAAATATATTTTTCTTATTTGAATCTATGTTTCTTTATTCTTTTTTAATTATGATAATTATAATGCTCTGTTTTATTATAATTCTTTTGTTTTTATTATTTAGCATTATTATGCATTGCATCGCAGTGGAACAGTCTTGGCTTTTGAACTGAGATGGAGTCTCTAACCCAATACAAGGTTGTTTTTGCCTATTTAGGTAAAAATTAAAATAGTTTTTTTACTATTTGTAACTCACTCAGATATTTAAGTCAACTAATTGCATAAATTGATGTAGAAATATTCTTATGAGTCAACAATGTCTCAACGTTGAGCAGTAAAGTCCATTTTTATATTTATACTATAGTGTTGCCAATATGAAATATTAGAAATGATAAATAAACACTAAAATTCGTAATTATGAGATGTCTATTAATGTTTAACCGGCATATATTCTATATATCTGTACTATTTTATAGCGTTTAAAGCCATAGTAACATTAAATTTCCAAAAGTAAAGACGGTGCTTAAAACCAAAAATGAATTATATTGTTGTATAACCAGGTATATTCTCTAACAATAAAAATGAATGTGATCTAACTCAAAATTATGCAACACTAAGAAATTCCATAGAAACTTACAACATATTTTAGTTTTTTAAGAGTGTTATTCGATAAAAATATAAAAATATTTTAGAAAAATTTGAACGGAATGGGCACGAAGCCGCGCCTTTATTTACCGTTCAAGCGCTCTAGCCACTTAGTCATAAGTTCTCATCAACGACATAAATAAGCTGAAACCGCCCATATAAATTTCGACGTAACTTGAATTTTTATGATTTTTCTAAAATATTTTTACATACAATGTTCTTGACAATTTTTATCAAAATCAAGGAATTTCTTCAATTTTTGAGTTTTATGAATGTATTCATTGTTCACACTTTGTAGATATTGTATATTAACAAATTATTTACTTATTAATTGTATTATAAGTATTGATTTTATTAATGTTTGTTCCGGTTTGCGTAAGATAAAATATTGCGGTCAGATGTAGGAAAATATTTTATGTGTGTAGTATTAGCACGTCGTGCTTAGTGTCAATAAAAGAACAGTTTTTGAAAGATTTTTTAGGGTTCTCGCACCCAACATTTTCTTTTCTATAGATGTTTACATTGGGACGGAAAAACTATTAATAACTAATACAGTCACTTTTTAATAATTCGTATAACTACTAGAGACAATTTGATGTTACCAAAAAAATATGTTTTTTATGATGTTACAATTGGGTTATAGGTATTTTTTTTAAATATGTTTAAGTAAGTATATAAATTTATGAGTGCTACAGTATTTTTAATAATAGTAATTTGTAAGTATCCCTAGAAATATTCGCGCTCCTCATTGTAAGCTGTAAAAAGGCTGTGATATTGTGCTCGTGTGTGTAAGTTTAGTACCTAGATAAATAATTTAAATACATAATATATTCATATGTTTTCAATTAACAATGTAGATAATTTTTTAAATTTCAATTATGAAACAGGTTCTTATTGTGCAGTTGACATGTGGATTGAGTTTAGATTCGAACCCTATTTGGGTTATTTATAATTCTGAATACTAGTATATAAATTTTTCCGGTACTGAGTGACTACCATACAAGTACAACGCACATACGAAACTACTGGACTTAGAAACTTGTTTGGCGTGCAGGTCCTATCTGCAGGGAGTGAGTGCCTTAGGGAATGTAGAGGAGTATCACTATCAAGTGAGGATTTCTTGATATTCCTATAGAAACGGGGAAAATGGGACTTTCCATCTTACATCTTAAGATCCACGCAATTGTAAAATGTATCTGGTAACATTGAAATAATGTATGGGATTTATATCCATACAATGTGTTCATACAACTGTTTGTGAATAAGTGTAATAATAATATAATCATAAAAAAAAAACAATTGTGTAAGACGCGAATTTTAAAACAATTTTCGATGTTATGTATAAACTTTATGTAAACATCATTATTCTTGAAAGTTTTAATAAACGTGTAAGGAAAACAATTGTTTCATTTCAAATTACCTCAATATTTATAAATTGGATGTCGTCGTGGCTCGTGTGCTGGGGCAGGGTCTGAGTGTGCGCGATGGCTGTGAGTTCGATTCCCAATGGGATTTTTTTTTCTTCTCCGTTCTGTTCTCGTAGACAACGTGCGGCGTTGCATTGAACGGCCTCTTCGTACACGAGGTCCTCTTTTCGAGGTACGGAACCCTAAAAAAGATTTAGAAAAACTTATATTTGAGGTTATAGGTTGTGGGTTCGATTCCCTCCCGAGGAGATGAAATATTTAATATTTTCATTTGTTCGTTCTGGTATCGAAGGAAAGTTCGGCGATGAGTTCCGACAATCAACACGCAATGCCTGTAGTATTCGGCGGAGTGTCTTAACTATAGGTTCCCTCTGAAATGAATTATGATCAAAAGTCTAAAGTAGGTACAATTAAAGTTGATTGGCTCTAGTATTTTCTGCAAACATACTCCAATTATGATAATAGATTTGTCACTTCCGCAGCGATTTGCATTTTGCAATTAGCCTAAAAAGATAAAAGAGTTGTAGTTTTAGTGACTTCTGTGTATTGTTCGTAAATTAAATAGATACTTGGAAAAATACTGCTTGTAGTCAGCTTCAAATAGTTTTTTAGGTTTAAACCGTATCCCACATATAACAGCTCAGGCAGAGGGTACCCTGCTGGATGCGGGATACAGCGTGAAGCTGATTATAAATTGATCAACTAGAACTTAGATAAAAATATGTTTAAATCCTGCTGCATTCGACATCTCTATTACCAATCCCAATAATTATAATTTAATCAATTAGGTACTCCTTTTTAGAGGAAAGCTATTAGACGTAGACAATGTAGTTCAATACTCGCGACCTACATACACATACATACATACATATATATAGTAAACAATTATAAACGACGGCGACCTGCCTCCAGTTTGTAGGGCGTTGATGCCCCACTGGCACACTTTGCCCGGCGTTTAGCGCATGTGCAATGCATGAATGGAACCACCCTTGCTATTCAGGGTGGAAATTTTACGTTGACGTGGAAAGATTTAATTCAGATTTTGTAAATTTGGTTAATTTATCTTTAATAGTTTGTTTTTTTCTCGATATTTTGATTGGATGGTTGTATGTTGTAAATTTGGGATAGTGTATTGTTGTTTTTTATTCATAATAGGTGTTAAATTACTTGAAATTTAGTTTTGGTCTGTATTAAGATATATTTGTATACAGTGTTAATTTCCTATAGTGAAATTTTAAATGAAATAATAATCTAATTATTAAATAAATTCTTTGTTAATAAATTTTAGAATCGGGAAAAATATTTTTGTAAACTAGCAACCCAATTTAAATATAAAGAAAAATGGCCGACTCACGTAACGTCAAAACTCCCAGGGCGACTGACTGCGAAAACGTGTGAATATAAACGAAAACGACTCGAATATCCATTATTTATTGCGTTTAGTGACCTCAGTGTTCGTGCCGTAGTGTCCACTTTCTCCGTCAAGATATTTACGTCACCGTGGACGACGGAAACATCGAACTGCACCCTCAATTCTGATGCACAGTATGTATTTTGATCACATTTCACTCCTTAAATTACTATTTAAGCTTAAATAAAACATATTTTAGGCTTATTTATAAATAATAAATACTCAATAATTACGTATAATATGATATAATTGGTTTTATAGACAATTAAGATACACCCTTGGCTACGACCCTCACGACTTATCATGCTAAAACAAAGAATGAATCAATGATAAAACCATAACTGATATTCTATTATCATCGATAAATTAGCGCTACACAATATAAATGAAAAATGCAACAAGTTGCTAGCCTCTGAAGGGATTAGTACTAGTTATAAATAATATTATAGTAAATAAGTCTTTGTAAACAGTCGTATCGTATCTTATATTCGTTTTAAATTTAATATAAAGATGCTTTTATATAAAGATATTTATAGTAATTATTGTAGACGTTACATAGAACTTATTTTTTCATAAACTTAACTGAGTGTATATAAAAATGTATAATATCATATTTATATACATTGTAGTTTTATTAGTATATTCTGTAATATATTAAGGATTGATTTTTGTTTTAATAAACAAATCAGATTCTGCTTGTTATTTATTGTGTACATTACTTAGTTTTCTGTTTTTTATGAAATTAATCCATATTATCTTGGATATTTAATAAAATAATAAAAATCTTTATTTTATTTCTGTATTTGAATACCCCTGTAAAAAAATCACTCATACTGTAATGACTTTAATTCACTTGTTTTACAAGTTTTACAATCTCAGGAACCATTCTGAAAATCTCTAAAATTTATCATAATACTTTATGTAATGTTAAGGCATTCCATTCTCCACTTTCTACTAAAATTGGTAAATAATAAAATAATTTATTTATAATTAAATAAATTACTTATGTTAAAATCAACTAATTCAATGCTATTGTGCCATAGGCCGTTGTGGCCAAATAAAATAGTTATAGATAGCATCTGACTGTCAATGAGATGTTTTTGAGTTAGAATAATTACTTATATTTTCCTCACTCTTGTAACAAAACAAATTATGGTGTCCTCCCACTGTTGAGTGGCAGACCTCAGTGCAGAACAAAGTGCCTCAAATTCAGACAGAAAGTGGAGAATGCAGTGTCTTAACGTTAGGTTTGTTCGGTGAACCCTTTTAAATACAAGATCAAAAATAAAGCAAAAAATAAACATTATAACAAATGACCAATATGAATATTATAAAGCATTAACATATAAACATTAGCACTAAAGGAAAAGCATATTATAAATATAGATTGATTATTAATTTTAAGGAAGTCCTCTAAAATAATGAGTTGCACAAATCTGTACACTGATGAGAGATAGGTGTTATACATTTCCCATGACTCACCTGATTATACATAATTGTTTATATTATCCTCACTGTCAAGAGGATGAGTGACAAAAGAATGGCAAACAAAATTTATGAAGAAGAGAGGCAAGGGTAGACCTTAGTTGACTTTTGTATAAATAAATATACACAATATCAATGATACTGGAGGACGGTCATGTAAAGCATGAGGTCATCATGTAGGGAATGGTTGATGACAATGGCCAAACCGTCTCATATGCAGAGACCATAACATTTGGTGCTTCATTCCTTTTGGCTACCCCACTATGAATGAAGTGTGAAGCTAAAAAAAGCTGTATATAGCAGGTTAGACAGAATGAACCAAGTGTTAAAACACTCTGTCTTGTGGTGGAAAAACAATGCCATATCTTCTCTCCTTACTAGAATGTGGTAAAGAAAATATTTCATTGTCCTGAGAGGAAATTGAACCTAATTATAGGTTCGGCTACTATCAGAAGTGTAAGACATATGACATGCTTTAAGTTTCCTATGAGTCACCTGAAGCATTATTTGTGTGTAATGTGTTTATATTCATTCAGTATTTATTAAACTTTCAAAGGACTAACTTGTGATTTTTTTTATTTATTTGTTCATATATTTTTATTCTTTTTGGTGTTTTACTTTTTGTTTTAGTTTTCTTATAGTGAAAATGTTTCGTAAGTGCAGTGTTATTGGATCACTTTATGTTGTCAGTTTAATTGATTTGCGGTAAGTCACCTTTTTTAAGTTCTTGCAAGACAAAATTTATTTTTCAAATATGTCTTTTTATAATATTTTTACATCCTTGTTCTTTACTTATTGTGTTAAGAATATTTTATAATGTTATTATAAAATAACAAATATAAATTTTATTTATATGTGAAATTATTAAGTGACTAAATCTTCTTTTATGGGAAAAATGATACCTATGTAAAGCAATTTATATTAGTTTTATTCTTACATTTATTTTTAAATGGCACTATTTAATACTCTAAATGTAAGTAGAAAATGGCGTAAAATTATAACTTGAACTTTTTGATTTCATATTTTTTTGATTCTTAAAAATATTTGTAGTTTGACAATTTTAAATAACATTATTTTAAAAGTATAAAAATAACTTTATGTAAAATTGTGTCAGCATTTCTATTAAAATGATTGACAAGTATAGGACAGAAATATGTTACAATCTTGAGTAAAATGATGATTAAAAAGATTTATTCAATTTAATCATATTGCACAATGTTTATATATATTTTTTTAGCTTCATGTCTACCCGTATATAGCAGGATAGACAGAGGGAACCTGGTAGCCCAGTGTTAAAATACTCTGTTCCCCGTCTGGGCACTCTGGCTCCCTGGCATTAGGTTCCATCACTTAACATACAATGCCTGCAAAGTTCGTCGAAAAGTGGGAAACTAGAGTGTCTTAACACTAGGTTCCCTCTGCCTACAGCGTGAAGCCGATTTTTTTAATGTCTCAATCAATGTCTCTAAAGTTGGGGAGAAAGAAGTTAGTTCTCCTCTTTTCGTCCAATACTAGATCTGTTTACGGTTTCCATTGTCCTGATGTTTCTGTATATGACGTTTTTGACTTATTTTCTTTAGCAAATCGAGAAAAGTGTTTGTAAGATTTTCGTACATCGATTGATTGGTAGATATAACAGTTTCACACTCTTTTTTTGCATAGCAACACCAGAGCTCAACGCCGCATTTTGTTGATTAGAGAAATTAATAATAATTTAATGTTTTAATTAATAATTTAATGTTTTTAGATTTTTTTCTTGAATTTTCAACTTTCTTCAACTTATCTAAATAGATAGTTTAAATAAACGAAATAGTTTATTTTGATAACGAGAAATAATTAGGTATTAGAAAGCTAATTACTTCCTGTTTACGTTGTTCATAGTGTACATAAACTAAATACGTTTATGAGGCCAGTCCTGGCGCAGTGGCACAAGCGTGTGACTGTCAACAGCGACAAGTTGTGGGTTCGAGTCCCATTCGAGGGAATTAAATAAACAATATTTTTCATTTCTTCGCTCTGGTGTCGAGGCAAAGCATGTCTCTCTCTTAGGTGGAATAATATATATAAATATATTTAAAAAAATCGAAAATATTATGTATATTTTTTATATTACCTTTATGTTGGACACCACGTATAGAAGTAGTAGCCTCGCTCTGATAACAAGACAAAGCGCTCAACTTAACACGTAATGTTTTGAAAATTGTGTGGTACGGGGGAATGAAGTCTTAACACAAAAAGAAACTATTATGCTCATAATTTTAATGAACTAAACTTCTGATATCGGCACTAGTGATGTGGTTTTAATTACATAGGATTTTGTTATGGTATATTTTTTTTGGTTTGCCCCACACTACTTCAAAGAAAAAATATAACAATAACACAAATGATTAATACTTGTATTATTGTATTACACCATACTTATATATGAGTAACTGAAAATGATATAACCTTAGAAAAACCAAAACATAATATATATTCTGGAGAATCTATATATGTATATCTATATAGTCTGCTGTCTGCATATGCGAAAATATATTATTGGGGTGCCGTTCATTTCATGTCCTTGAAGAAACAACGAGCTGACGATATCCTAGTATCAAGACACTCTGCTTTCCTCCCGAATTCGAGACATTTCGTGTTGAAGGGCAGAATTTAACGTTGCTCCTTGCTTTTATTTGATTGTCCCTAAAAAAAGGGAGTTCTATATATCTTAAATAATTTATTATAGGAAGTAAATCAAAAGTTGTTAAGTGTGCAGGAAGTTGATTTTTAATAACATTTGCGGAATTGCAGGTAATTAAATGAGCGGACATTATTAAGCTACCTTGGTTTTTTTTAAATGAAGCGAGTTTTTAGAAAAAACATGTTGTATTAGTAAGCATACAAAGAATGAGTAATTTTTGTTGTGAAAAAAAAACTAGCTTTCACTTGCGGCTTCGCCCGCGTGGTCAAATGGAATAATAATTGTGTATGAAACATGTGACATAACAAGTTTCGAGTGCTCGATGTAGCTTTGACATGTGTGTAGTGGTTATTGTGATATAATATAAGTCAGCCTCACGCTTTATCGCGCACACAGGGTATGCAGAGAGAACTAAGTGTCAAGACACTCCGTTCCCCACTTTCTGCCGAAATCTGGAGGCATGCGTGTTTAGTGACAGAACTCAACGCCG
>FASU01005888.1:3137-24802 GCA_001486225.1 Heliconius pardalinus sergestus | reverse complement strand
CAGTGAAACTTTGTAACAAATATTTAAGAACCGAAGTAAATTGTGATCCGCCATTGGAAACAAGCTGTGGAACACAAGTCTCCATACCATTAAAAGTGATCTTCTCGTAGGATAGCAGGTCCAGCAGGTGCGTGTAGAGCTGCAGGCGCTCGGCGGCGTCGCGCTCGCGCTGGCGGAGCAGGTCCACGAGTTCGTGCGCGGCGCGGCGCGGGTGCGCGCAAGCCGCCTCGTGCGCGCTCGCGCCCCGCGCCGCGCCCCGCCAGCCGCAGCCCACGCACGCGTAGCGGCACGACGTCGTCCTTTTAAAGTTAGACATTTAGCAAGTATGCCTATAGGTTCAGGCAATAAATGGGACATTATGAGAATTATTGATAAATTACTTGAAGCTAAGTGCTAAAGATTATGTTCAAGCAAGATAAGCTATCATTGTCGGTCCCAAAACGAAAAAAAGTGGTTGAAAGTGTGTAAGGTACATTGTGGAAACATAATACAGCGTTCCTCAACACTGGCGTCAAACAAAAATTCATGAATGAAATAAATAGCAACGAAATTGAGTTTCATATAGTATTGGTGACTGTTGTGTCTACCTGTAAAGGGAATGACACGTTGTAATGTATTTTTTTTATTATTATTTTATATTCATGTGCTGTGTATATTCTATTGGTGGACCTTATAAATAAATAAAGAAGAAACATAAATAACTTAGATTACTTGACATTTACATATAGAAACATTCGTGTATTGGTTACTGAACCAAAACAAAGCACCATTGCTTTGTCTAATTGATAAGATTAGGGTAAATAATTAAGAAAAAACGGCTTCGTTTTCCAGAATTTCAAACAACGTAGTTGCTAAAATAAAAAAGTTACATAAATCGAATTCATAAAATATCGATATTGTAGTGTCGGGTCGTTAGTTCGGTTCGCATTATGCCATCACATTAGGAAGCAAGTACATAGGCATCGTTAGTACCAGTTAATTACTTTATAAACTGGTTTTAAATTGTTATATTATAATAATGATTAGTTTCTAAGATATGAGTTGTTAGGTATCCACACACAAATTATGTTTTGTTCATGCTTGTTCTGTATATTAATAGATAAATATTTTATTTAAATAACTGCACCATACACCATATATTTACATATTTCTATGTTTATTTACTGATGATAAGTAAAGTAAAGTATAAGAACTAACTTTATTTTAGAACCTATGTACACATACACAGTGCTTGCAAAAACGAATAATCTGTAGATCGGTATATAATTATTACGAATTTTTTGATATAGAAATACCCCAATATTTTCATTATTCAACATATCAAAACAAACAATAATATCAAAAGCCGCAATTATATAAAATATAAGCCCATATAATACATAAGGTAAGTTTAAAGTCAGTCAACGGCCAACGCACCTGCTGTACGTGCGGCGTTTAACCGCGGGGTCGGGGAGGAGGTAAGCCCTCCGCAGGGCGGCCAGCAGGAGGCAGTACACAGTGGACACAATGCGAACCAAACCACCGAATATGTTACCCCGCCGGGACTCTACTACCATTTGGGAAAACTTGTAAACCCTGAGGATTGAACTTACCATCAGTTTTTATGCTTTCTATTTACTACGGCAAATTACGTTATTAAACATGACGATCTATCGTTTATTTTTACATTATATACATATATAGAGATAAAACGCGGCATTAGGTTGTTCCGCTCAACATTCAATGTCTGGATAATTGAGTGACCAGGCATACAACAGCGTTATTAAGAGTCAAATGGTAACAGATCTTAAAATATTATAAAAATTTACTTTAAAAATAAATCAATCAGGAAAAGTAAAAAAAGGACATCATAACATCAAAAAGGATAGTTGTGGTGGTTTCATAATTAAGTAATAGAACTAAAGTTAGTAACTCTTAATTTGAAAAATTATAAAAAGTTCATCATGGTATTGACTTCTGATTCATGACTATCACTGCTGGCCAGAGGTCAGGGGTTCTATTCCCAAAACATGTGTTTTAATGGTCATAAGATTCCTACTTCAAAGAATAATTATTTTACATTACAATTATTTTTATTTTTGCAGTTTAGTAAGACTAAATGAGAGAAGAAAACTGTGTATCTAAATTCTCTGATTACCCTGCTAAAAAGAAAATTTTCACTACATACCTATCCTCACACACCGTCTCTTCGTGATTCAGAACAGAATGACGTGGAAAGACCCTGGTGCAGTGCCTACATTCTACAGGCAATTCTGACACGGTCTTTTCCACGGCCAAGTTCCTGGAGGCTGAGACCTTGGATATTTCCACCCTACAGTTTGGGCAGGTGGCACTTTCGTCACGGAGACGAGCATCGGCCAGGAGATGGTGGAAGCATGGCGCACACATTAAATGTCCATTGCTACACTGCAAATTTATTAAAATTGAGTTTAGTTATGGAAAATATAACAGGTATAAGTTTTGAATGTTTTATAGTATTCCATCACAGTAAATACTTCATGATCTTTTTTCCAAATCAAAAAATTATATAGTCAAATTAAACACAATTTGTTCATAATAAAATAAACAATAATAATTTTAATAATCATCAAATAGTTGTATTATGTATTTATAAAATCTTTGTTTAATAAGCACATAATATTGAAACTAATACGAAAACTTTAATTATTAAGAATTGTGCTTTTTTTTATTAAAAACAACAAAATTAATAATTATATTTGAAAAAATTGTACTGCCATAGCTAAATAAAACTACCAATAAAAAGTAAAAGTTAATATTTAGATGGAATTAGACACATTTAAATTGTTTTTATTTTTCTTTATTCTACCTGCGCTACTCATTTGTTGACTCTGAAATAAAAGTATAGTTCAATTTATTTAAATAATTTTGATATTTATTACCAATACACATTGTATCAAAAGTAATAAGCTGTAAACATAACTATTATAGACAAAAAAATTAGCTAAAAATAATAAAAAATGATTAAAATATTGAAATGAAATATTTTGTTTGATTTAGTTCTGTTAATTTCAAAAACTTAAGTTTTATTTTTTTACTCATAGAAAAGTTGTAGAAATTTCAATCTTAAGTGGAACGGGGAGAGGGTCAACTAAGGTGATTCAAAGAAAGAACTACATCTCACAAATAAATATTTATTTAAGTGAAAAACTACAAAAATACACATACTACAACATATTATAATTAATATCGAGATCATACAGACTAGAGAGTAGACTAACATACAATATCACAGCACTGAGTAACTTAACCATACAAAGTCCAGACACTTAACACTTAATAAGTACATGGAAGTTTATGGTTTTAACGTAACTGGCGACATCATAAGAAACAACGGCGTAAATTCGGAGACAATATTATAAAATAAGAAATTAAATTATAATTATACGACTAAAAAAAATGGTTTACATAATAGTCAAATTATGGCGTCGACACGATTGCGTGACGGTCGAGTCGAATGTCGATGCAATGTTATATTTCAATTGTTGTGTAACTTAAGATAGGTATTGCAAAGTAAACTACTTTACCAACGTCGTATCATTATTAAATTAAGTGTGTTAATAAAAAATATGAAACAGCAGATATTTCAATGTGTAAATATCGGCTGTTTTCCAAATACCTGGTAGACGGCCGCATGGGGCAGGTCGAGACAAACTGCGCAGCACAGAATGCCCCCCAGTCTGTGCTCCAGCTTGTCGCTCTGTTCATTTTCTATTACCGTTTTGCGTTTTTTAGGCGATGGCCCCTCATCCTCTGTCGTATCCACTACCCCGCCCTCGACATTCTCGCTAGATGAGGGGATCGCCTCGCCTTCGGGCGCCTCGGACATTTTATTAAGTTTGAAATAAGTAAAATACAATGTCAATTGGCCTAAAGTCGTCGATCCGCGATACCGTCACCGTCAGTATGTCAAAACGCAGATAAACAATGTTCGTCCGCGAACAAAGGTTTGTTATGTTTATACAGTTACCCCTCACCTCTCATCCCCGAAGAGCAGTGCTGCCAACATAACCATGAAATCGATTAAATGTAAATCGATTATTTGAAATAAAAAAATATTTATTTAATTAGTTATAGTAATATAAAGATATTATAAATATATTTTTTACACAAAAGTCGTCGTGGCTTAGTGGAATATGTGTGTGAAAAGTCGAAGAAAGTTCCGCCACTCAATACACAATGCCTCGAGAATTTGGCCATAAGTAGCGAAGGGAGTGTCATAACACTAGGTTTTCTCGGCCTAGCCTTCTTCTTCCTATACTTTGACTATGATTCGTCCGATTGAAAATCAAACCGCACTTGTAGTCTTTTTTATATTTTTAAGTTTAGTATCTCGCAATAGAATGGTAGGCAAAGGGAATCTAGTGTTAAGACACCTCTAATCCTAATAAGATGCTGGGGAAACCCCACTTTCCACCGGATTCTGAGAGTAATGCATATATATAATGCAGGTAGAAATCAACGCCACACTTAGCCTTGTTACCAGAGCAAGAAAATGACAATATTAACTATATCATTGCCCCAAACCCACAACCTCCTGTTGTGTTTACAGTTGCACAATTCTCCTGCACAAAGATTGGCCTCCAAATAAATTAATGTTTTAAAAAGTAAAATAATTAAAAGATATTGTTTTTATATTATAATTTATACAATATGATGTCAAAATAGCTATTATTTATTTGTCAGTCTTAGTTTTATGTCATATTTTAGGTTTCTTAGCTATTGATCCAAAAGCTGATATGACAGTTCCTTTAGTTCCAGTGACATTACTGGTGAGGGGCTGCTGCAGAAGTCCTGGTTGTTTTATACTTGGTTTTGATGCTACATTGGGTGCTGCTTGATCCCATTTTGATTTTCGTTTTTTATCATCATCACTGTCTGATTTTTTCACCACACCTGATATAAAATCAATTTTAGATAGTTTATCCTTTCTTTCCTTCTCTCTCTTTTCCATTTCTAACTTTTGAATTCTTGCGAGCTCATCGTAATATGATTCTTTACCCCATTTTAATGGATCATATATTTCTGGAGGATAGTTAGTGTCTAACTCATTTATATCACAAAACTGGATTAACTTCTCATAAATACTAGGATTTCTAAAGTTTTTCTTATCTTGAATAATTCTATTCATATCAACCCCCTCAGTCATCATTCTATTGTAGAATTTTGCGATAGATTCTTGTAATTCTTTTGGACATTTACCAGATGGCTCTGGAGGAATGAGAACACCATCTTCAGAGTCATCATGATCAGAACGAGGAACTGCTTCATCTGTATCTGTTTCCATTGACAATCTTCGCATATCGTCTTGATTTTCAGCATTCGGTGAAAGTAGTTCTTCATCTGATACAATTGTGTCATCGACATAAGAAACTAGCTGTCTTTTAGGAGAAACAGGGGCCGATGCTGATTGCTTCGTTTCATCGATGTTCTTAGGACTAGTTGGCAATGACTGTGTGGCGATACTTGCTTCTTCCTTCTCTGGCGTCTGTTGCCCTTCTTCCATATCTTCTTCACCTTCTGAATCTGTATATGTTGCAGTAAGAGAAGCTAACGCTTGCGAAGTCATTTTTACAAATTTATTCACAAAGATAATTAGAAAATCTAAATATTCAAATAATTAATATTACTAATACCTAATTTTTCTATTGGTAATTCGCGTAACAACTTGTTTTTGTAGGTTATTATAGTTTGTCAATAATCGTCACAAATGTTTGGATGATGCTGTCAGTGTCAACTGGCACTATTTTTAAATTCCATCTTACGTAATGTAAGAATCCAAAAATTAAATTTAGTTGTAGTACTTAAGTATAATAATTCTCTTAAATAACAATAATTTTCTTGAAAAAATTATATTCATGATATATAAATTTGAAAAGAAAACTTGTAAGATATATAAGATTTTCTTAAAGTATTGATGAAACATTGGCAAGGTACTGCAGAATGAATCGCATTGCTGCAATCATAGTGTAGACTGTAGTCTGTCAAAAATATATGAAAATTCGTGCAAAATGACATTTCTCGGTTGACGAGTGACGATGGGGTGTTGGAGGTCACTAACGTGAACTACATCCCATCTTGCAAATTGTGTATATATTACAATATGAACTGAGAACTGTACAGATTTCCGCCACATCGGCTTCTTTTCAATAGGTAAAGTGAGAATGGCGACTCAACCGAGCGATAACACGGAGTTTCCGCCAGAGATTATTCTGAAGCCCTTAGCCCTAATCGGGCTCTCAGGTCTGGACACTGTAAACAATGCCGTGCATAAAACTATTTGGGACGCATTCTCCAATAACAGACGGCCAGACCGAGCGTCTGTAAAATTTAAGTTGCTGAACAACACGTTTGAGTTTCCAGTAGTTAAGCCCAAACGAAACTCGTACGAATGGTACATACCGAAGGGAATATTGAAGAAAAACTGGATTCAGAAACGTGTTTCGTTAATACCTGCAGTGGTCGTTATATTTTATGATATGGAATGGAATGATCCCCAGTGGAACGAGAAGATTATAGAATGTGCCTCTAGAGTGCAGTCGATCCGCGCAGCGGTCGAGGGACATGCCACTAAAGTAGCAGTTGTAGTTGTCCAGAGTGGGCTCTCCCCGCCCCCTTCAGAGTACATGCTGGGAGCAGAGAGAGCTCAGGCACTTTGCTCCGCTTGTGAAATACAATCTAAGTCACTGTTCGTCCTCCCACACAGTGAGCATTTGATGGGATACATAATAAGACTTGAGAATGCCTTCTATGATATCGCTCAGAACTACTACCATCATGAGACAAAGAACATCAAACAGCATAGAGACCATTTAAATAAGACAACCCACCAGTATCTCTTTGTAAGACATCAGTTTAAACTGGGTTTTCTTAATGAATTGAAGCAGGACCTAAGCACGGCTCACAAACACTATTTGCATGCATACAATAACTTATATGAGACCAGGCAAGTTGAAACTAATATGCATGAAATAAGAACTGTGGCTGGATACATCAATTATAAACTTTGTAAATTATTATTTGCATTAAATTTGGCAAGAGATGCGATAGCACAACTTAAATCTCATATAGAGCGCTTTAAAAATAGAATTGGATCTACTGAGCTTCTCTTTGAACATTATGCGTGGATAGCAAGGCAGTATAGTGCATTTGGTGAATTGTTTGATGAAGCAATTAGACTTGGTCTTCCAGGGATACAGTCTCAACATCCAGGCTTTTATTACCAACATGCGGCCCAATTCACAGTCAAGAGAAGACAAGCTATGAGGTCTGTGTGTTATGAGGCCTTGCAGTATCCACCACCACCCAACCCATTAGAGGGTATAGTTGAATTTTATGGTCAAAGACCCTGGAGACCAGGTAGACTTAGTGCTGATCCCCATGATCCTCAAAAAGAACAGGCAGCTATCCTGGCATTGCAATATAATGAAAGAGTATTTAATCATTCAGCTATGATAATTAGCTTTTTAGGTAGTGCAATATCTCAATTTAAAACATTCCATTCACCTCGGATGAGAAAACAATTAGTTGTAGAAATGGCAAATGAATATTACTACTGTGCAGACTATGGCAAAGCTCTCACATTATTAAGTCACATGCTTTGGGATTATAGAAGGGAAAAATGGTGGTTCCTAGCCTCATATGTTCTGAATCATGCCCTACAATGTGCCTACCTGTCTGCTAAGATACAAGACTATGTTCAGCTCTCTGTAGAGGCACTCTCAAAACATATACAAGTGCCAAATAATGATAGGGACAGGATATTTAGAAACATTATGTCAGTTCTTCATCTTAACATTCCAGCTCCAGAACCTGACCTGCCAGCCTCTTCTCAAAGCAAAGCACTGGAGCTGTGGCAAATGGCAATAGAAAAGGAACCACTCACAGTAAACATTGACATGGTTAATATAACTAGTTTTATAGAAGTAAAAATAAAATTTAAACAACCAAAGTATAGAATGGATGAAATAGTTGAATTAGAACTTTTTGTGCGCCTCACTTATGACACAATCCTAGACCTCAAAGCTGCATATTTAACAATATCAAGTAAATCTGAAGCTATTGAAATCCCAATAACTGATGAAGATAGTTCCACCTTAAAATTGGAAGGATGTAAAGTAAAAAGATTATTGTGTCAGTTTAAACCAAACCCTCACGACAGTGGTTCAGAATTAAATGTTAAATATGTGTCATTTATCTTGGATGCTGATAGGAGAAGAAAGATTATTATGAACTTTAAAGCAGAAGAAAATAAAGCATCAGAGCCCACTGTGCACCCGGAGCTGCTGCATTTTATACTCAGTCCTAAAACAGATTATGAATTTGATTGTGTTGTGCCTTTAACTACAACAAGTGTAACAAGCAGAGAGTGCAGGTTTTCTATAGCAATTGAAAATGCAGTGCCGGCACTGCAGGGTGAATGGTTCCCAACCACCTTTATCATAACAAATAATGAGGAGAGCTTAGTATCAGATATGACAATAGTTCTTACACTTTTGAGCTCCCCTGACAATCCCAACCCTGAGTCAGTAACAGACTTAAGTTTCAAGCATGGAGAGCCACAGACACAGCCATTAAAAATTATTGTGGGAAATTTAGACAAACAATCAACTTATTCGAATACTTTTTTTCTTAAAACCAATAGAACAACCACAGCAACTGTGCAGATAAAAGTGTCTTACCACATTGACATCCATGATATTCCTAAACTTGAATGTGTAAAAGATTTTACTACAAAAATAGCAGTTGTCAAACCATTTGAAGTGTCAACTAATTTTGTAGCTATGAACTTTAAACCTATCACAAAGTGCTTTGTAGATGATCCTTTCATAGTTATGCCTCAAATTAAAATTCTAAGTCCTTGGGACTTGCTCATATTTAACACAGAGTTAGAAACCATAGAATGTTTTAAATATACAGACAAGCAAAAACCGTCTTCATGTATAACTAATTTACAAGTTTCTGAAAAAAATATTGCATCTGATGCTATATGTATACAGGCTCAGTACAAGCCGAAAGATCCACCGACCAGGGTGGGGCTGTATAACATAATGTGGAAACGAAAAAGTAATGTTGACAGCCAATGTGTAATGAGCACCACTGCCTTATGTGGGATTCCTATAGATGACTGTCCTATTTCAATTGAAGTCAATTACCCAGAAGTTGTGGACTTGCAGACATCTGTGCCTTTAAAATGTACACTAATAGGGAACACCAACACTCCTATAAGACTCAGCCTTAGTGTGGAGGGATCTGATGCCTACATGTTTTCAGGATACAAAAAGTTTTCTGTGACAGTTCCGCCCAAAGATAAAGTCCAACTTTGTTATAACATTCACCCGTTGCTTGCAGGGAACACCATTCCACCCAGAATAAAAGCAACAGTTCTAGGAGATAACTCCAGACAAGAAGTCATAAAAGAGATGTTTGATAAAATCTTCCCACAAAATCTATTTGTAATGCCTAAATATAATAAATAATAATATACGAAAATTGTTAATTATTCAGATTGAGATTTGTAAATAGATGAACAAATATGTAATTATATTGTAGTTACCTTGTAATTATTTTTAGAATAAATTGAGTTAATTGTTTTTATGTCTGTTTTGTTAACAGAAGGTATTAAAGTTCTTATTGAAATATTAAACAGTATATTATTTTCAAGTAATCTTTATTTATTATTACAAAATGATACATTTAATCTTTACGGAGTTCAAATTTCTCTTCTTGAATCCCACTTGCAGTGATTATTAAAATATAGATGCTATCTCCAGTGTAGATGTCACGTTCTGCTGCACTGATGAACACATCTTTCACAAGAGCCAGGGCTTTGTCTTTTGGAATGGGTGCTTCTGTTACATTTTGCATATTTTTTAACCCTATTTGATTATCAAGTAGCGGTTGTAGAAGAGCTCCAGCTGAACCTCCAGCGCGATAGTTGGATCTTTCACAGTGACCAATTGGATCGTAGCTGTAAACGCATCCCTTTCCGTCAGCGTCCAAGCCAGCTAGAACATTAGATATATAATAAGGAAAGAACCTCTTGTAGTACAGCATAGTCGACAGCATCTGTGCGACCGCGGGAGTCGTCATAGATTTATTGTGTTCATGTTCATACATTTGCATCCTCGCCTGCAGCAATCGGGTCAGTGTGAGCGTGTCGCACCAACACCCCGTGGCGCCGAGGACAGTTTTGTCTGATAGTTTAAAAAGCTTCTTCTGTTCCCTCGTGTAAATGGAGAAACCAGTACTGAGACGTGTGTCAGCTCCGATCACGGCGTAGTCGTCGCCGGCGATGGCCACGACGCTGCCTCCGTTGTCCGCGTAAGGCTCAAATCGATGCTGCTTGGCGCCAGGCACCGCATATTCAGGGAAATTCTCGTTTACACTCAACATTGTAACTTAGTTACTGAGTTAATAATGGAAAATAATACAAAGTGTAGTGAGTTTCGAATGACATGCACAATTTAATTTCAGTTTTGTTGTTTGACACTTTCCGAGTTCCCATATGACAAGCGGTTTTGCTTGTTGCTGGTTGTTTCATTTGACGCATACATACTTACATTATCTGTTTGTCTGCTATTGTAATTTTTTTTATCATTTTGCTTAAATATTACCTTACCAAATTATTGTAAATTAAAGCAATTATTTGATATAAAGGAAAATATTGTAATATTACAGAATTATATTGTGATACTAAGAAAAATTGTACGGTTTTTTGTTATACTTTACATTTTAAAAATCTTGTCGTCAAGGAATGTCCGTTAATAAAAAAGAGATAAAAGAAAATAGTACGTATATATCAACATACTTCAAGCCACAAATTACAATTAACGCTATAAACTCTTTCTATATTCAACAATTTCGCGTGCTGTGTATTAAATAATTTTGGTTTGATTAGACCTTAGATAGATTAATTATTCTCGAATCGATATAATGCTAATAATATTATTTTATAATACAGGTTATTCTTACAAAAATCTATGGATAATATTTAATCTCTTGATTTAATCTGTATTGTGCCTGGCTGTGAAGTACACGTCACGTCAAAATACGTCAATAATATACGGCCCAGAAATTGAGAAACGCCGGTCGCAAATATAAAACAAATTAGCAAAATGACTTCTCTCGCTTCTGTTATTCCTAAACTTTACCAAGAATACACAACTAAGACACCGAAAAAGTTGAAGATAATCGACGCGTATTTGTTCTACGTGTTTCTAACCGCAGTTATCCAGTTTGTGTACTGCTGCCTTGTGGGCACGTTCCCCTTTAACTCCTTCCTCAGCGGTTTTATTTCTACAGTTAGCTGCTTTGTACTTGGAGGTAAGATAAAATATATTATTGCTAATATTTTGTGATGCCAGTTGTGGCGAGTGCGTGCGACTGTAAACGCTTTGGTTGTTTGGTTTGGTTGGATGAGTTCCACAAATCAACACAATGTTTCCAGAATTTGACAGAAAGTCGGGAATGGAAGTGTCTTAACACTAGATTCCGAGGTTCCCTCTGTCTATTCTAGTATATACGGGATAGTGTGAAGCTAACAAATATTTTTTATCTTCATACATTTTTGCAATATAGCAGCAAAAAACTCAGTTAAGACTACTATATATTAAAGACATTGTGTATATGATTACTAAACCCTATCCTGAGTTCTTGTTATAAAACTAGTAAAATTAAATTTAAGTAAATATTGAAATATAACTATATTATTAAAAACATGATAATGTAAAAGTAGACATAAAATGTCACTATTAAAAAAAGGTATCAATACTTTTTTTTTCAGTATGTTTAAGATTGCAAGTAAATCCAGAAAATAAGAATGAATTCCAGGGCCTGAGCGCTGAGCGAGGATTTGCAGACTTCATATTTGCACATCTTGTCTTACATATTGTAGTTATCAATTTTATTGGATAAGTTTATATTATTTAAATGTCAGCTACAGAATAAATTTATATTAAAACCAATAGCAATTTTTTTTATAGTTTAAAGTTATGAAAATGCTTTTTTAACATTCAATGTTTTAATTAGGAATAAGTAAGGATTATTATGTAATAGTTGTCAATTTCATGGCATTCAAAATCCTCTAAAGCAATCTATACTTTTTGAATAAAAATTGAATTCTTTATAACATATTTATATATTAATAAAATAAATAATAAATTATCTTAGACAAAGCCTTAAGACTTTTAATCTGAAATTCTGACTTTAAGACTATCCATTATTAAAAAATAAGTAATTTCAAGTGCTTAATTAAAAAAAAGTCTAAGCATTACTTGAGTACTTATATAGACTACATGTTGTGAAATATAATAAAATTTACATTTTTTAGCAAATTTATTTTTAATATTTAATTTCGCTCAAAGACCACATTATTTTTTCCTAACCATCAGAGGCAGCAAACTAGAAAAAGAAATGCATTGAATCTTGTTTCTTTTTCTAGTTACATTCTGTTTAGAACAGCATTAAGTGATTTCAACTTTCAAGACAACTTTTATCTGAGAAGTTACTGCTGTGAAAAAATGTATAAAAGTTTTAGTAAAAGCATTTATTAAGTTTCTAGAGAGAGGGAGTTTTTAATTTCCTCTTCTTAATTCTTTGAATATAATTTTCTTTTAATCTGAACTACTGTTTTAATTGAATATTTATGCAAAAGACATAGCTAAAAAGCATTTAGGTTACACTGATGGTAAGTGATCACCGCCGCCCACGACGCTATGTATCTCTAAAGGAGCTACAAAGTTGCCAGCCAGTGTTTTAAGGTGGAGATAGACACGTTTATTGTAAGTACAGTGTGGTCGACAAGTTGTGGCCGCCCTGAATTAGATATCTGAGCGGATTTGATTTTACGATTTTTATAATATCCTTATTTTCGATATTTTCGTCACGAGTGAACATTGCGCAAAAGATCAAAAAACCTAATATCAGGGCGGCTACGATTTGTTGACGGTACTGGTACATGATTCATTTTTTGAACGTCAAATATTCTACCACCAGTTTACGAAAGTTAATGCCTCAGACCTGAGAAGAACCGGCGCAAGATACTGTAGCCAGATGTACATAATGTGACGTTGCTATAGGTGAGGGGGGGCTCCCTTCAAAAGCAGTTACGAGGATAAGGGAAGAATTTCATATATATGAAATTTGTGCGACAATATAAAATATAGAGACCGTCGTGGCGCAGGGGCACAAGCGTTTGACTGTAACTCGACGGTTGTAGGTTCGATCCCCACTCGAGGAAATGAATTATTATTCATTAATATTTTTATTCTAGCATCAAGAAAAAAGCCCGACGTTGAGTTTCACCACTCAACAAGTAATGCCTCGAAAAATCGACAGAAAGTGGGGAATGGAGTGGAGTTAACACTAGGTTCTTACTATGCTATATGCAGGATACAGTGAGAACGTACATGAACTCCACCTCCTTGCAAGCATACCTTCTTATCAAGCTACAGTGAAAATTAATATTCTTGTTAAGTATTGTTATTAGCATTTTATCAAATATTCTAGATAGAGGATGTTGTAAATAAAAAATACAATGTTTTAGAATTATTTTATTTTTGACTAGTCTTGAATCAACTTTAGTTACAAGATGTATTTATTTCAAACAGGCAAAATTAAAGCTTCATAATCATTTGCTTGCAATTTTTATTTGTGATGTTTTAAAGAAAATAACTTTATACTATGTATTTGCTTGTTGTAATGATTATGAGGCTGAATATTTTGCAGATTACATCAATACCAATGTCGCAACAATGAAAAGAATAAAGATAAAAAATACTTAACTCTATTTTCACACATAAGTACTAATATAATGCTTTTAAAAGAATAGTCCATAAAATAACAAAAGTTTAGTTGACATGTATAGTGTATGTGGTCACTAACCTCTAGGTAGTCTGTAATATTTCAAATACTTATATACCTATCACAAATTAATTTCGTACAAATAAAATAAATGTAAAATAGGCAAAGTTTATATGAGATAGTTTGCAGAAGCAGCCGTAAATACTAAAGAAAGTTTATATTATGTACAAATAAATATATTTTGAATTAGACATTGTCTAATACATTAATATGTAAACTTGAAGTAATTACTAAATATGAATGTGATAGCCTCGTATACTTATAACATTTCGATTAACACCTAAAATCAATACATAAAAATTTCTAATCAGAAAAGAACCTATAAACTTGTTTTTTCGTTAAACGATGTAGTTTCAAAGATTACCTACAAGTTACAAGCCAAGAAAAGTTTCTTATTTCTTAATAAACGGTTACCACACATTATATAACATTAAATTTGTATTTTTTTTAATCAGTGTCATTACAAGTACAACATTAGTCTATCAATAATCGATATAAGACTACCTATTAAACTGTTTCAACATTAATTACTATGATAATGTTATTATACTTTAAATTTAAAAAAATGTTTATACAAGAGTACATCACATCAATAACAACGTGTACAACATTTATTACAAAAAGCAAATTTTCAATATAAAAATACACTCTAAATAGAAAAATAAATCACTCGCTTCTAACATCGATCAAAATAAAAGGCATAAATATTTACAAGAATAAGCTACTAATACAATTATACGTAGTGTGGATAACAATATTACTACAAGTATATAACTAGATAATATAAGTAAAATATTAGAGACGAACGATTTATTATGAGCATGATTATTCATAAAGTTATTTTATTTTAAAGTCAAGATAGTCATGTTTTTACTTGAAAATTAGATGGAAAGACAATCTTACCTATTAATTAAATAGACAACTTTTTTATTTGCAAGTAACACTACTAACTATAATTTAACAATTATTACACTATCATAATCGATTAATTAGTTTATTCGATTATGTTAATCGTTTATAATCTCCGTCTCTAACGTCAAAACTCATCACAAAATATCACCAACCATATAGCAACATTTGATAACCAAAGTTGAGATTTCCTCTCTAATATAGTCGTTATTAAGTATTTGATAAATACTAGACGGATTAAATATGTACGAATTATACAAATATTTAATTTGAGACCCTCGTGGAAAGTGGAACAGAGTTTGAATGTGAATAATCTTAACCATGCGTCCGAATGGGTTCGAGCCCACTCGGACGAATGGTATTGATTATTTTGCTCTGGTGGACAAAGCGCAGCGTTGACTTCCGCTTCTCAGTGAGCAATGCCTCAAAAAATGCGTTTTACGTTCCCTTTGCCTACCCTCCTATGTTCGGGAATCGGGATACAGCGTAAAGCTGCTGATGGTCTAAACCTCAAATCTGGTTAAAAGCAATCGCACTCACTTTACTGTTTTACATAAAGTTTCAAATAAATAAAAACATATCACATTCTCCTTACATACAAGTAGTGGACAAGAAAAGCATCTCTACAAAAGCTTCGGACAGAATTTTCACTGGTTATTTAGTTATTAGAACACGTAAAATGGAGAATAATATTATATAATAATATAATTATAATACTCGTTTTTTTGGGATGTTTTTAAATTCTTTTTTATATCAAATAGCAATGATATATATCAAATATATAATAGTTTCAAATTACTAAAAAAGTATACATGTATAGCCAGAGCTACAATAACTTTATTATATAGCGAAAATCAGCCTTACCTTTAAAAAATATTTTTAGAAAATATATTAAAAAAAAAATTAGTCGGTTTGAGTCCCACTATGATAAAATTTTATATGTTTTCTAAAAGTATTTTTTATATCCTTATTACGGAATAACACTTTAAAAATGTTAAAAGTTACCTTTAATTCATATCTTTTCAAAATTTTCTATTAGTGACCTAAAATGGATCAACACAATTTTATTTTAACACTGAAATACATTAAGTCTATTCACTATTGCACCAGATATTTCCTTTTTTTTAATAACATACTCTATTTGAGTATTAGTTGAACATTTCATATTTTTTTTTATTATTAAGGTTCCAGCCCTAATAATAATAATTCTTATTAATTTCAATTTAATTGTAGATACATTTAATTAAATGCATTACAATAGTTTATTCTAAGAATGACAATGTGACTACAATGAACGAGATATATAAATAATAAGTTGATAAGTCATAAATATATTTTTTATCACAATAGGTTCTCTAGTATTTTCTAGTTTTTTGTAAGAGAATGATTAAAAATATCACAAATTAGATTTGCATTATAAAATATGTTTATTTAGTCATTTTCCAGATAAAAAAAGTTAGTTTCCCGCTGCATACAGCGAGGATAGGGCACTAGAGCGAGGGAGCGAAATATTTAATTTTTGTCTTTGTCCCATTACACTACAGTGGATTCATTATTCTAATTAACAAAAAATATGTATACAAGTTGACTTATCAACTCATTCTGTTAGGGGTTTGTAGCAGTCAATAGGTGCATATAACACTGAATGGGTAGCTTATACCAGTATATGTGTGCATATATCATTATATGGGTGCATGTAATAGTACATGTGGTGCTTATAGCAGCGGGGACATCCGTCGCGGGCGCGCCAGCCGCGTGAGGATGTCGCGGAACACTCAGCTGCGGGCCACGTGGGCGGGCTGGGCGGTCTGGGTGGTTTGTGCGGGCTGGACGGGCTGTGTGGGCTGGGTGGGCTGTTCGGATTGGGCGGTTTGTGCGGTATGGGCGGCTACGCGCTCCAAGTAGCGGCGCCGCGCAGTGGCGAGTAAAGCATCTTTCCGCCTCCGCAGCAGGGTTTCCCGTTCGGGTGCGCTTTGGGAGAATTGTATTGCATTTTCTGAATCGGTTTCTCGACTGAAATCCACATAATATAGACATTTTATTCTTTAACTAACTTTGTATTATATTTCATCTGACGTCTGTAGTACACATTGTGAGATCAACAATTCAAATTCAAAATATTCTTTATTCAAATAGACTATTAATAAGCACGTTTGAATCGTCGAATGAAATGAGGCCACACACATACACAGATATGGCGGGTCGCGGCAGAATAAAACTGATGTAATCTGTTATAAATGACCAGTGTTGCCAGATTTTGTCTCACGGAAAAGCATTTTTAAATGTTTAAGTAAAAAAGTATGATCTTTTTACCAAAAGCGGTAAATAGAAATAATACAAATTACAGTAGTTTTATTACTTATCAGTTTATTGTTGTAGAAGTCAAGATAAATTACTTTTTAAAATTGTTTACTCAGTACCTGAAGCAGTTAAATCTTCAGAGGCCATCTTTGAAATTGTTAGTAAGTTATTAAAAAACAAATTTTCTAAGTGCGTGAAATAATCCACGGAAACGGGAATCATGCCTGTCCCGCAATTCGGGATCACGTTTGGCTACGCTGCTTTAGACGTCGAATGGAACATAATATATAATAAACATTCTTCAATTATGTTGTATATGGAAATATTACATGCATTGTATAATATATTTTTTGTTAGTAAAATAAAAATTCTCACGTTTCATCAGCGGTGCTGGTCGCTTGAGTAGTGGTGGCTGCAGCGGGGACGACTATACTCGCGGCCATTGCAGAAGCGTCTTTAACATACCACATTGAATATTTACATCATGAATTGAATAATTAAAAGGACTACAACTTTATCGTCGTCGTGGCGCAGTGCCACAAGTATGTGACTGTAACCGCGACGTTAGTGGGTTCTATTCTATTCGAGGGAATGAATTATTATTATTAATATAAACCTTAGTAAATTAGACCTCTTTGCTTTGACTGCCTTGTATAAAATTTTCTGAAAGGCGGATTCACGATTCGGAGATCAAGGAAAGCTAGTTTCGATGTGACCGACTGTACCTGCGGTCAGAGTTTCTTCGGGCACTAGAAGAATACAATATGTCCTATGTCACACATAACTCTTAGTTACGTCAATTTGATACAAGAAAGAAAGGGTAAAAGCTAATATTACATATCGACGCTTGCATAGAAATATAAAATTTCTAATTTACCATTTAAGCTATCGGCCACAATGACCTCAGGCGGTGAGGGTGGTGAGGGCGGCGCAAGCAGCCTTCCCTCCAATATGTTATCAATGGTCATATCGGGCGAGCGCGTCATGGCGAGGTCGGCAGCGAGCACCGAGTGAGGCATTTGCGGGAACAGCTGTTGCACCTGACGCACCATGGACTCCAGGGCCAGGCCTCCTGTCAGGCCCCCCGTTAGGCCGGCGGCGGCTCGGGCATTGGCAGCGTCTCTGACACGTGTCACTTCCACAGAGAAGCTGGGCAACCATGATACGTAGCGAGATCCTGTAGAATATAACAATTCACCAAATAATTAGAGCTTATGAACCAAGTGCAAGATGAATGTTTAAAAGTTATTTATGTATAGTTTCTAACGTTGAAAACATTAAAAAAGTTGTTACGTAATTACTCGGTAAATAAATATATTGACTATTTTTTGAACTTATTAAAATGATAATTAACATGGGAACATAAGAAAGTAGTGTTAAGATACTGCCTTCCCTGTTCGCCACTTTCCGTCGAAGTTTGGGGGCATTGCGTGTGCATGTGTCTCGCATTAATAAGATAATAAATTATTACCATCCATCTCTCGCTGTGAGGATTTAAGTTTCGATATCAAGTAATACCCGACGCCGCATAAAAAAAGAAAAGCCACGACTCCCAAAGCGGAATATGCAGTCATTCACATTTACAATATTTGTATTACTATAATTTTAAATGTTTGATTTCGCGGTAAAATTATAATTTCATTTAATTCATTGTTGCGAGATTGGTTTGACAAAAGTTTGTCAAAAATATAGCTGAACCTGCAACTTGACAGTTGACATTATGTTTTTTTTAAATAATGCGAATGCAATTGTAAAATATTCTGCCAGTATTGAGATAGCATTTAAAGCCGTAAGCACTAGAAAAAAAATTGTTTGATTTTGATCTTTCATTAATTTGCCACACTGATTGTCAAATTAATCACTATTATTAACCCAAAATAAAATAAAAACCAAATTAAGTACAGGCCATTTACTGTAAAACTGAACTGACAAACACATGATATAAAAGTAGCATCAGTATACAGTTTAATACAGTTTTATAATTATTTATTATTTTAAGTTCATAAGAGCAAATATATCATCTCTAATATATTGTAAATTCTGAAAACATTCTTCATTGAAGGAATTTTTGATTAGATTAGATAGATTGATCCAGACTTTAAAAAATATAGCGGGATGTTTCCATACAGGCTCCAAAATAGGACAAAAATGCATACTTTTTAATATTAATATCCCATTGAAATGCGTTAAGTTTTTCTAAGAACAGACAGATATAAATTTAGTAATATTGATTTGAGACAAACTAGTTTCCTTTCAAAGGTGATTGATTTAAAATCGTATTATTTATGTACAATTTGCATATAATCCTTTTGCGGACGCTGTTTTTTGTATTTACGTTTACTGACTGACATATTTGTCACAATCTGTGTGTTATTTGTAATAAAACTTATTTGTATGTTTTTGTAAGTTCAGTTTAAGAGTGGATCTGTAGTAAAGTTTACTATAATAGCACAGGCTGTCAAGGGCTGACTTGCTGAAATTAGGGCCGCCTACAAAGACGTAATACATTATAAAACATCTTGTTTTCTTTTTCTAAACTCAAATTTTAAATTGACATTGTAATAGTCTAATGGCTCTGGACTTAGGCTTTTGAGCTCTGGCGCATATTTCAAGAAGCCCACAGTTAGGTTTAGGGCGGCAACGACTCACCGTCGAAGTGGAAGAGGTGGTTGTTGGGCCCGCCCTGCATGGCGTGGTGAGGTCGCGCGCGGGGGTGCGCGGGGTGCGCGGGCGAGGGCGCGTCTGGCGCGGCCGACAGCGCGCGCCGGCACGTGGGGCACGACGCGTCCTGCTGCACCCAGCGGCACAAGCACGAGCTACAAGACACACACACACATATTATATACACGCTGTATCCTCAAATGTTACATTGTATATTTTATTAATTATTTATTATTGTATAATTAGGGTTTATTAATAAATTTTTGGACATTCATTTATTTTCTTTATTTTATTTTCGAGTATTTATCAGTATAGTATTTAGTTTGGACTGCGGTTCGATAACTATAAATTGTAAAGAATGAAGATAAAATAAGTGTGTATTAATTATTATTAATGTCGTATGAACATTATAAATTATATAAAAAATATCCTGACTGCATCGACATCTATAAAATCATTTATAGAATATTTACCAAAACTGTATTAATTTGAATAATTATAATCGGTTTTAAAAAACTCATAATTCAGTACTACTGATACTACCAAAAATATATTTAACACTACAAAATTAGTTCACATTAAGATCTAGATTAAAATATATTTCTCATAAATTTTAAACATATTAAAATTTTAAAAAATCCATACTTATGGAACAAATGTGCGCAGGGCAGCTTACGCGCCTCCTTCATGGGCTCCCAGCAGATGGCGCAGTTGTCTTCGTTCTTGCGCACCTCCTCCGGACTCGCCATCGGGTAACTGTAATACACATATATATACTGTCTCAAGCACTTTTTAATCAAATAGGTACTGTATGTGTATGTTATACATAATTATAGAAAAAAATATTCATAGGTGACCTAAATATTAATGTCATTGTAATTATGAAATATCTACTTATATATTATCTTAAGAGATTATTGAATAAATTTTACCATTGCTACTTAAATAGATAATAGTAAAATATTGTAATTAATAATAATTATAAGAGCATCATCTTAAGTCCGTTAGAAAATTAATAATTATCATATAATTATTATAATTCATGCATTTTTCATAATCTGTCAGATTTCTATTATGACTCATTTCATAATATTTTGGTAGTGTTTAGATAACAAATACATGATGATAACAATCTTTAAGAGATATTATTTAATTCAAATACAATCAGTGCAGTGTTAGATATATTAAAATAACCTTTCGTATATAATGTTAAATTTAATTAAGTGTTTATGAGATTGTGTATTAGAAGAGAGATGTTAAGTAGAGATGGAAGATACGAGATGGATGTGACCTTAGCCAGCTTATCTGATCGAATCCGTAATGAAGAGATACACAGAATGGCAGGTATTAGCGAGGATGTCACGGTGAGAATGAAGAAGAACGTGCTCAAGTGGTTTGGGCACGTCAAACGAAAGAGAGAAGGAGATGAAAGAATGGGAAAAAATATCTATGATGGAAAAGTAAGCGGTAAGAGACGTAGGGGGAGACAAAAGACTAATAAAAATAAAAACAAAAACAAACTTATTTTTAATTACAAACATTATTGAATGACTAATAAGAAAGCGACGATAGTGTACGATTAATATCGATAATAGCCATTAAAAATCGATTTAGGAAATTTTTATTATCAACACTTGTTAATTAATAACAAACGTTAAGCTTTCTTTTTTATCTGTCAATGAATCATTTATACTAAACATTTATATTTAATTTAAGTTTTAAAATTGATTTATCATGATAAATATTATGAAAAAAAGTGATATTTTTTTTCACAAAACAAATTGTAATTGCACACAACCTAGCGGCTTTTTTGTATCAATAATTGTATGTAATGAGATGAATTCATTATTGCTTGTTTCAACATTTTAAAACGAATTGAAATTAATTATGTACACGCGAATCCCCACTCAAGG
>FASU01005867.1:2886-21378 GCA_001486225.1 Heliconius pardalinus sergestus | reverse complement strand
ACAAAAGAATGGATTCAATGAAAAAATTGCGGAAATGTATGTACGCGCTTAACTCCTGAAGGACTGAACCAAATCTGATCAGTTTTTATCGGGTTCGTTGTTGTTAGTTATGTTGGAAATTTTTCTTCGGGGGGTGTGATATAGACTATTGGTGGTCTTGTTACTTATTAAGGCTAGTTTCAGTTTTCTATTTTAAGCTCACTTGCATGTATCAGAGTATTCGTACATATATTGACTAATAAACAGAAAAACAGAAAAACACTAATTCGATTGCAGACCACTTCATAGACACGAGTCACCGAGAGTAGACGTGTAGACGTCTCCATTGAGAGTGGGTGGAAGAAGAGGCACAGGACTGACTTTATAGTAAACGTGACTGAATTTGTATCTCACGTCACAGCTTTAACAATCAAACACAAATGAAATAAAAAAAAAGTTAAAAGTAAAAAAAAATGTATATTTTTTTATATTATTGTGTATATATCAAAATATGAAATGTGAGGGTTTCGGTCCATAAAAGGCGACCGGACGAAGTTTCGGTCTCGCGTGACATCCTGTCACAGGCTTTTTATGCCTTATCTGTACGATTTCGACATAAAATGGCTTTCACCCTTTTTTGTTAAAATTATTTCAATGATATTCAAGCTATAAAATTTTGTGAATAATAGAGATTGTTACTAAACATGGGTTCATTGTCATCATGAGTTCATTTTTGTTTATATTCAGTTTTGTGTTGAGCGGCGAAACTTAACGCCGCGCTATGCTTCGTTACCAGAGCAAGGAAATGAAAATATTAAATATTTAATTTCGTTTATAATCGTACGTCTGTGCCCCTGCACTAAGATTGGATTCTTAATTTCCTATTTAGTGCTCAGCAATATTAAAAACAATCATATATTACTATTATAATTATTTTTTCGTATTTAAACGGTTTTATTTAGTTTGTCACATTGCCTCTCCTTAATGTACTGCGGTGTATTTATTCCAATTGATTTCTAATTAGTTTGAAAATATAATCTTTCCCCACGCACCACCCAATTTGCTAGTGATGTGGCGGAACTCACCAGTACGCTGATGACAGCACTCATTGATGAGATCCGGCTGATGCTAGAGCGTACCCGTAACGTGAACCTCAGAAGGGTACGCTTGAAAACGGCGGTCTTAAACTTAATGCGTCGAAGATCGAGTACATGGTTTAAACAATCCGTTAAGTCAGTATGTAGACGGCAATCAATTACAATTTTATTATTACGTATTCATATAAAATAAATCCTATATATATTGTTTTTTCTATTATTTTTGTTTTACTCATATTGTTTAAAATTAATCCTGGGGAGGCCGTTAATATCAATTACACTTCCCCTTTTTATTTGAGGCAGCTTAAAACCTTTCCTGCTGAGAATTTACGTTAATTTTGTCTCTAGCGACAAGTGATTCATAGTGGGGACGCAGGTGCCTTTAAATTGGATACACCAAGATTATGCAGGTTTGGGCCATCTTGAACATTAACTCTGTTTTTTCTATCTTAACTAATTTATTTTTTAAATAGGAACAGGTACTATTTTCGTTAACTATATTTTTTATGTTTGTTCGTTGATTACTCTGTAATATATGGTCTGATTTTTTAAAAAAAATATTTTATTAATCCCTCGGAAATTTCACGCTATATCCGGGAGACAGCAGGGTAGGCAGAGGGCCCTAGGGAGCATTTTTCTTAGCTCTGGTATCGAGGCAAAGTGCGACGTTAAGTTTCGCCACTCAACACGCAATGCCTCCAGAATTCCACTCTGCCTACCCTGCTGTGTGCAATATACAGCGTGAAGCTGATTTAATTTTTATTTTTTTAAAGGCAAATATTTAAATGAATATATGAATTGTAACAATGTAGTTCCGAAGCTTGCGGTACATTTGTAATCACCGGGATGTGAACCTACGGCCCTTTGTTTGCACTCTATATTTAGCGTCAGTTGTAACTAATCCCCACTGCCGTATAATAGTCACGATTACAGTTTGATTTTGTATGTAAATTTTGACTATTATGTGCTGGTTTATTTTACTTAAATGTAATATATTTGTTATTGTAGGCTCGAATCCATTTTGAGTTTTTTTTAACTTCTCCATGTTTCCGCTAACCAACCCTCAATTTTTTTTAAATTGGAATACTTTTTGATTGTGCTTAAAGGCAAAGGGAACCTTGTAATGAGATAGTCCATTCTCTACATTTCGCCCCGTTTTCAAGGCACTGAGGGATGAATAATGGAGACTAACGTCGCGTTTCGTCTTGTTATCAATTATCAGGTAATGAAAATAACCTATTTTCATAAGTAGAAATCGAAATTTAGCTAAAAATGGAATTTTCTATTACAAACTTAAAATCAAATAATGCACAACGTAAACTACGCTGCGTATAGCGCTGTAATTTAGCGTGTATAGTTCTTGGGAAGTAGAGGTGCACTCCCCCAGGGAAATTTGAGAAATTCCTGAAAGCCAGACCCAGCAAATATCAGAATTTTGATTTTGAATCGAAACAAATTTGCGAGCATACACATTACATATACAGATATACATATGTATGTTGATCCTATCTTCTATACAAAAGATTTATTACCAGAGGGTGTAACACGACCTCTAAAAATTCTATTAAGGGAAACCTTTATTAGTTCAAGAATAGACAAAATTATTAGATGTATTATATGTCAAGTACCAACCCAGAAGCGTATGAATACACATATAATTAAGAAATTAGGAACTTTGGAGATTCGCACTAATATTATTCTACAAATTGATATATGAGAAACTTTGTATAGGAACTAAGATATCACTTTAAAAGTAACTAGATTTTATCACCCGGCTCCGCTCACAGGTTTGATGAAAATAATTAATAGTTTTTTTAGCTTCACGCTGTATTCTATACATAGCAGGGTTGGCACAGGCAACCTAGGAACGTTCCCCACGTTCAGCCCAATTCTTAAGGTATTGCGTATTGAGTGGTGGTACTTAATACAGCGTCTTTCCGTGTTATCAGAGCGAAGAAATAAAAATATTAAATGTTGTATTAACCTGTGTAGAAATCGACCCCATAATCGTTTACAGCCAAAGGTTTGTGCCCCTGCGCAAAATTAACACGTGTAATTTAAAATATAATATAATCTAAAAAAACCATCGTAAGCAAATTTATTTTACTAAAGTAATTCAACTTTGCATATATTTACAGTAACTCGTCTTATCTCTGCTCTGTCGGTCTAAGCAGCAAACATTATAATATGTGATGCTAAGGTTGCGATTTCGCTTTAAATTTGTTCAGCTATAAATATTTGTAGCTTTTATTAACCGATTTAAAAACGGATCCAGCACATATATATAAATATATAATAGCTGTATGTATAATAATGTAGAAAAAGTTGTATCAGTATTATAGGTACTTTTATTGTGCAAGTGCAAGTGCGCGCGTATCTAGAGAGATATGTAAACAGACGGACAACAAAATGATGCTATAAGGGTCCTATTTTTGTCTTTTTAGGTACGGAACCCTAAGAGCGGGTGTAGCCACGTGGGGCTACTAGTATGTTACAAATATATTATAAAAGTACTTTGACCTACTTTATACATCTATGTACGCGCAAGTTACTTCTACGGAGTTTATGTAATTATAGACGAAGTAACTTTTAATAAATGTATGAAATTATAAACTTTATAAGACGAATATCTTGGTAAAATAATATCTTATTATATATTCTTTGGAGGCCCTCGTGGAGCAGCGGCACAGGTGTTGACTGTAATTATTGTGGATTCGATTCCCATTTAGGAAATAATTTCTTTCGCTCTCATAAGAAGACAAAAAAATGTGAAATGTCACAACTAAGTAGATTTTTTCTTAAACAAAAAGCTTTTGGTACACACTTTCTACAAATATTCTCCCGCGTGGAAAACAAATCCAAAGCGAAATAATGAAAATATGAAATATTTCTTCACTCTAATGGGAATCGAACACAAAACCGTCTTATATACAGTCACACGCTTGTGCCACTGAGCCATGACGGCTTCATTTATATTCAAATTGCTATTTGTAGATTGATATGTCACGCGAGTAGGTACCTCTTGCTTATTATAATTGTTTGCTTACAACGCTAAACGCCATTACTCACGTTACTTACACGACTATATGCAATTAATAAAGTATATTACGTAGTTTAGGGACCAGTCGTGGCTCGTAGCGCGAAAGGATATCAGTTCGATTTCCACACAGGGGAATTAAATATTTAATATCTTAATTTTTTTGCACTGGCGACAAGAAAAGCGCAAAAGAAAAAGACTCCGGAAAGCACGTAGTTGACTTCCGCCACTCAACACACGCTATGCCTCCAGAATTTGGCGGAAAGTGAGAGAAAGGAAGTGATGGGGTCGGAGTGTTTTAACATTAAGTTTCCTGGGCTGACTGCTCTTCGGGATTCAGCGTGAAGCTGCATAGAAGTCAAGCAGCGGCGCAGTGCATTGAGTCCCGCCACTCAACACCCAATTGCACACTAAAAGTGGGAAGTGAGATGTGAAGTCTTTCAACCACTCGTATATCAACCACTTCTACAGCTGTTTAATTCAATTAAAAGTTCACAAAGCATACCTATATTTTAGTTTTTACAACTAATATTGGATTAGCTTGATTGAACTCTGGTAACTTGTGCTTCTTACTTCTGCTTCATTGCTGCGTTCTATTTATATTAATTTATAAGGTTTTTACCATTTATGTTAATTTTATTTGAGATACATAGTTACGAGTGTACAATGAAAAAACTCAAAAACAGAAGTTTATTATTTATTAATTTTGTTTACTTTTTCTCTTTTTCGGAATCTTAAAGTCATATTGGGATGATTTAAATATCTATTTATTATAAATAATTTCTACTTATTCTCATATTTAATTAAGATAACAATCAGTACAAAAGTTGTTAAAATCACTAGTATTTTTTTGAGATTTAGAGTATCCACGCATTTCAAATTCCAGTTGATATTATTTAAAGTACCTAATCTGTTTTTTTTTATTTTATTTAAGCAAGTGATTGACTTTTATAAATATTATGGATTAAAATGTATAATGCATCATATACGAGTACATATGTAACATTGGTTTGCACAAGTGCTAAGAAGACAGAAGAACAACTATCTAAGAAGATGCACAAATGAAATCCAAATCCCTCATTGAATAACCCAATGAAATCGGACAAGTGGTTTTGGAGTTAAATGGTAACATTGGTTTGCACAAACACATCATCAAACAAACATCCTCTCACGCCAAATGCATATATCGTCTGCGTTTCTTCGTGGAAAAAAATTTGGAAATATAAACAAATGTGAAAATAAATAGATGCTGTCATGTCGTAGTGGCACAAGCGTTTTCACTCCCACTCAGTTCCGCTACTCCAGCAATGTCTCGAAAATTCAACAGACAGATTCGTCTTAACACAGGGTTCCATTTGCGTACCCTATTATAGTCGCAAAACAACGTGAACCTAATAGAAAATGCCAATTAACGAAAAAATATAAAATAAATGTATTTTTAACCTTAACTGCGATATATATAAATATACTCTTAAGATTACAGATTTAGTCCCGCGGGTAGCACTTCGGCATTTACACTCTGTGTTAGTTTAACGCCCGTTTACAGATATACACTGTGCCAAAAAAATCTAAAGAACTATTAGGACACAAAGTACAGGTTGAAATCCTTACAAGCATTTCTAATATGCTCACTATTTTCCTTTTCGTCGCCAAGAACACCCATGTCAAAGTAAAACCGTCTGACCTGAATGCATAGAGTTAACAGATCGACAAATGATCAATCAAAGTATGATAAATTATACTTCAGCTAAGCTCTTTCATCGATTTCCCGTCGACCGTGTTTACTATTCATGAGTTATTGTGTTTTTACGTGAAAAAATGTTTTTTTTCCCTGTCACCGTTCAATGTCTAAAACCGGATGTGAACCCACTTTAATTTTCTTTGTATTTTTGACCATTTATAGGATTATCTTTAGATTTTTGGCGTTCCAACACTAAAAGGTAGAACAGATCCCTTATAGATTCGTCATGTTTGTCTGTCTGGCTGTCCGCACGTCAAAGTCATTTTATGGTGAAACTATAGCTGGACAATTTCCGATCCAGGATACAACAGTTGCTAAGCTCGGTAGATAGATATTGTCGTGTCACTTTATGATATGTATACAAATATAAAAAATAAAATAATATTCTTTGGATACGACGCTAGGAATAAAGTGTAAAGCTAAAAAAACATAAAACCCGTGACGAGAAAATTAATAATTTTTAATTATAATAGTTTTATATAATTATAAATTACATAACACTGAGGCTAGTCGTGGCGTGGTTCCTACCCTGCTGATTGTTAATTCTTTTTCCATACATAATTTACGATCACATTCGGCAGTACAGGTAATAAATAAGCGACTTTTTAATATGAAGCTCATACTCTGGAGTCAGTGAGATGCGAAAACTCGGTTTCGGTGATTTATAACAGACTATTTTTTTCTCCTTATTGTATTCAGTAAATCAAATTTGACTTTTTTTAAGAGTCTTATAAGCTTTTGAGTGTTTTTATTATTTCTTATTAAGTTTACGTTTTACCCACCCTGCCTTAAACGGAGTATTCTGAAGTGGAGAAAGGAGCGTCTTGACACTAGCTTTCACTCTATTTAACCTGCATCGTGCGGGATAAAGCGTGAAATATTTTTTTTATAAGACAGCGAGATTCATCATATTATTTCCTTTAAAAACTGAATGGTGGAAAATATCAGCTTTGATCAATTTTCCTTTCAGCAACGCTACGATGAATTCAATTAATAAAATTAATTCTAACGAACAATATTGATACCGTCCTAATAAAATTATTCATTAGCTTATTTCGTAATTTTATATAACATAGAATTTTTTATTATTATTATTGTAAATTTTTGGTGATGGATTTTAATTGAAATAATATAGTTTGTTACTATAAAATAGAATTGGTTGAATCATTCTCAAAATTATTCGCCTATAGCGACTGAAGTTCAGCCTTTCAACCATCAACAACCCGACTTGGAACTAAACATCGTTCAGACATCCACAACTATCTTTCAGACAGGCGTATAACATATACCACGTGTGCCACCAAAATTAAATTATTATATTTTTTAATTTCAATTAAACAAATACCTTTTAATTACCTAAATACCTTTATTATACCTTGAAAAGATAATTTTATAGATTAAAATAAAAACGCTGTCGAAATTTTGATTAAGAATCTAAAAAACCATTTTTCATACTCACATACTATTCAAATCCAATAATTAATCACGAATATACAGATAAAACTGATAACGCTTTGTCTTCTGAGTAGAGCGTAAAAATTAAAATAATTAATTCCAACCAGTGGGAATCGAATCCCCACCGTTGCGCCACGAAGGATAATTATAAATATGAAATATGCTAAATTGTAATAAATCAAGAACAGCCCCATTCTTAAATTGGGTAATGATATAAATGTCTCAGTCAATATTGATCAAAATGAATGAATATTCTAAACGCTAATATGAATTATATTAACATTTGGCTTCATTTAAATATTCAATTACGTTACCCTCATTCCAGCAATCTTTCAAATTAATCGTCTTACTTTACGTATAAAATATTATTCTTAGCCGACTTTAAAAAAAGGTAATTATCGCTCTGACTTCTATGCGTGTGATAATCTTTGAATTGGACAATATTTGGACAAAACGTATTACATAACAAACCCTACATACTTACGAAAATCACCACTCAAATCGCAATGCTACGAAAATTCGGCGGAGAGTGGGGAACGAAGTGTGTTTATGGGGACGGAGTATCTTAAAACTAGATTCGCAGGTTCCCTCTGCGTACCCTGCTATCTGCGGGATACAGTTTGAAACAATAAAAATACAAAAAGACATATCTAATAAGGCGATGCCTGGTAATGTCGATTCAATCTGCATTACCAAATAACATACAGGTCCAGTATACAGGTGACGTGACAAGTAAATAAACCTTATAAAACGATATAAACTTGTGTCTATAAATGTTGTCAATGTCAATAGATATAAAAACCAGATTGTTGTTAATAATTTTAATGTAAAAGAATCAAAGTTCAAAGTATATAAAAGATGTATAAGTTCACCTCTGTGAACCAGCTTCACGGTGTATCCCGCGTATATCAGTTTCAAAGTTTATAAATTTATAATTCATGGGAAAGAAAATAAAAAAAATGTAGTTAAAATGAAGTCGATTATGCAAATTCTGATCATAAATTAAAGTTTCTAAAGAAAAACCTGTCATGATCCTCGGCCTGCATACAGATGATATGACTGCAATTTTAAAATAACCTCATTTTATAAATTTTTATTAATAACTAACGAGCCGCTCGTGGCTTCGCCCGCTTGATCTACACAATTACTTATTTACTAATTTGAATTGCTTATGTACTACTAACATTTAAGTAAATACTTTCATTAAGACACTTAGCTTCCACTTTCCCCCGAATTCTGAAGGCATTGCATGCGGAGCTCAACGCCGCGCTTTGCGTTACCAAAGTGAGGGCACGAAAGTATAAAGAATTTCATTTTCTCGAGTGGAATTCGGACCCACAACCTGTGGCGTGTACACCACACGCTTGTGTCTCCGCACCACGACTGGCCACATACATATTTATTATGTAAGTACCTACTGCAAATGTGTTTATAATGTTTTCTACTCAAAATGCAAATTTGAAAGCATAATTACAATTTTAAAACGCAATAATTACTTAACTTAGCCGGTTTTCTTAGAAAAATATTTTTGCGTGCAAAATGTATGCATGCAATATAAATTTTACATAATTTAGTTAGCGTTAGCGATAATTATTTTAAGTATAACTAATTAAGCGTATATTCAGGTTTACTTTTTACCTGAGCATTTTGGTAAGTAAAGGGAAACTTTTTAGAGTTCTGTATCCCGAAAGAAAAAAATGTTGCCCATATAGGATCCATACAAGATATTTTTTTAAGAAGCTGAGATCTCAAGCTAAAATTAATACCAACCTACAAAAAAAAACTAGAGTGTATGAATTTTTTATCGCATTTCGTATAAATTTCGCCGCTTAATCAAAAACATAGGTACCTACTTCCCGAGGATCTATTACTATGTAAGTTGGCAAAAAATAATGGAAACATCGGGATAAATGGGACTGAACTATGGAAAACTGTAGCGGGGAGAAAGGGGGGTGGGTTAGTGTTATGAATCATCGATTTTCACTTTATGCCTACTTTGACATTAACATGCGTGGACAACGGGAGTGTCTTAATACTAGGTTCTCTCCTCCTAGCATCCATTGGTTTCATGCTGTAGCCGCTGTTGGTTTCCGCATGCAAGCTACAGCATGAAACCAAAAAAAAAAGTCTTAAAATTGACGAATTAAGTTCTACAGCTCTAACAAATAATGACAATTGATCAAAAGATCTTTAATTTAAATTAAAATTCGTAAACTTTTATTAAAGTTTAAAGAATATTAATAACGGTAGTAATAAAGTACTAAATGAAGAGAAGAAATAGCTAAGTCAGAAGATGAAACTCCATAAGGAATATAATTTCAAAAATCTATAATAGAAGCACCGAATTTTAAAACCATTTAATTTCCAGCTGGTATTTCCGCTCAGAAAATATAACCCACTTATGTCAAATCTTTTGAAACTATCTTCGAATGCCTTTCACGTTCGGTTGCGGCGATGAAGCGTGAAAACGCTTAAGACAGACACTTCAGCTAGTGAACGCTACGGTTTTGAATTTATAATGAAACTAGCTATATAAGGCGACTTCGTTCGTTGCGTCAAATGGAAATTGATAAGAGAGAAGATGAATGAGACTCGGGAGAATAAATTATTAATTATGAACATTTATTTATGATTGAAATCTACTTCATTATTTTGGTAATAAGGCAAAAGCGCGGCGTTGACTTATGCCACTTAACACGAAATGCCTGGAAAATATGGCGGAAAAGTGGGGAACGGAGTGTCTTAACACTACGTATCCTCCGCCTACCCTGCTATATGCGGGATACAAAATATTCTAACAAGTTTATTTATTTTATAGCTAATAGCTTCCTTCAATAAGATTTCAGTACAAAGAAAATGAGAAAGAGAAAGTGAGGTCATTAGTGAAGTGGACGTGCGGGTCAGTAGAAGTCGGATATCCTATATCAATAGTGAGTGAAAGCCAAAAGGATTTATCATTAAATCCTTCCTTGTTTTATATTTAGAAACTGTGTCCTTTCACACAAAAATATTGTAGTAGTTTTTGATCCTTTATTATTATTTTATTATTTAAATAAATGCAGTTCTACTTACTACGTCGCGTCGTGCTGATTATCACCTATTCAATTTCACTGGTTGTCTGAAAGAGATCTTTATTTTTGAAAGGTTTTTTTCTTAAATATTTTAGTAAAAAAATATATATATTTGGAAGTCGATGTTGCTATTATAACACTTTTATTTTTGTGTATGAAAATAATTTGGTAGCGAACGTAATATCTGAAATTAGGTAATGAGCACGTCTAAGTGCCAGAAAAACTCCCATACAAGTTTATTTAAAACATTTACTTTCATGATCACAAAGCTTGAACAGTACATTCTATAGTAACGAACAAAACTACCTTACGCCTAATAACCTTAAAATCAACATCATATTGGAATATAACAGCATTTTATGCTTTAAATATTCACTAAATTAGACTAGTTTAGGTTTTTCTTAAAAAATACAACGAAATCAAGCATTTTTTTTATTTAAACAAAAAAATAATTCGTAAACTACTTATTTCGATGTATCTATATGTATATAATATACGACACGTAGTTATATTAATAATTATATATTAAAGTACTTGATTTCTTCTATATACAAAGTTACTGCATTACCATATTTGGGCTCAATAAATATGATAATGCAATTGAAATATATTATTTCTATATAAACATTAATATTTACAAAATAATATTTACAATATACTTTTATAATGAACTAAAACAACTATAATACATTATATTTACATTAAGTCTATTCTACGAAGTTTCATTTAGACAAAAATAAATAATCATTCATATATAGAATTCATTTATAATAAAATATGACACAGCTACAATCATTTTTAAATAATAACAAAAAAATCAAAAAGCTTATTTTAATAAATTTTTCATGTCTTATAGGTTGTGATTAAAGGAGCCGCACGCGAAATAATTATATATTATAACATGCATATATGCATATTATGTATATGCGTATATGCAAATTTATCCTTTTTCCATTTATACTATAGTAGCCTGATCCGATGTAATATGCGTGCGGCTTCTCAACGATTCTCAGACGATATCGTGGCAAGAGTTTCCATTTCCGGTGCGTGTGGTTTTCGTCGGCTGTGGTCTCCCCGACATCGCCTCGGTGTAGAGTGGAGGGCAGTACATTACCTGCAATAAAAAAGAGAGTTGTAGAGAAAAACGGGAGAGATTTATGTGCGGGATACAGCGTGAAGCTAGAGTATTTTAATACTAACCATTCAATTTCATACAGGGAAGTTAGATACTCGTAGTTGTGGTGGTCTAAACGTTTATATTCGTGTATATTAAGCTTAAGAAACCTAGTTTGCTATCAATTAATAAGGTTTTTTGTTGAGGCCGGCGTGGCACAAGGGCTATAGCCAGTGACTGTAAACGTAATGATTGAGGACTCCCACTTGGGGGTGGGGGAGATTTGGGGATGTATTTTTTTTTATATTTTCATTTCTTCCCTCAACTTCCCTCCCTCAACACGCAACGACTTAACAATTGAGCGTTTCCAGGTTCCCTCTGCCTACCCTGCTATGTGCATAAAGCTTAAAAAAAAATTTTATTTTCTCTAAATCCAATGAAAGATATTAACTAATTTATATAGTTTTGAACTAGTTGAGTATTAACTAAGTTTAGAGCCTAAATGTTGGAGCTTAGGATCCTCCAAATATTAACTAGAACTATAAACTGTCCCTCGTGATATCCTATTAAGGGTATAATCTTCTACAAGATTAATTTGTATGTGTGACACATATATGACTAAATACGTGATTGCGTATTTAGGGTTCAAGGGTTAGAGGTATCAAGTTGAAATAAATAAAATATTCAATTCTAATTTCTTGAGACACAGAAAAAATACGAGCACGAAATCCTATAGGATATTTGTTGTCGACCTATAATTATGAAAGTTGGCAAGATGTGAGAAGTCATAATTGGAACAAAACATCCACAAAATATTTTTTTATTTATTTTTTCTAGAAAATATTTTTTTATTTATTTTTTCTAGAAAAGACCCACCAGGCACCGACCTCACCACCTCAAACATTTTTTTTCTTAACTAACTTAAATTACTTTACTTAATTGACCAAAACACCAAAGGAAGGTAAAGTATACAAAGTATTTTGTATTTTATACAAAATAAATCTATGGAAATCCCCTTCGGAAATTATAAACAAATATTAGCCCTCCAATCAGAAGGTCGGGCTTAGCGTGATCAATTGTGTAAATGAAAGAATGGAGCTGAGATTTTAATATTGATTTTAACTTTAACGTTTTATACCACGTATTACTATTATGCATGAGACATATATGTATCCCAGGGTAGACTGAGGGAACCTAGTGTTAACCTCTAACGGTACGGGCGGGTCAAAGCACCCCATGGACTATTTAATGATTTCTTTTTGAATTTACAAACTATGATCGTGCGTTTTCTGACTTTAAACGTGATGACTATGGGTTCAAATCCTACACGAGAGAATTAAGTATTTTCACTTCCTTCTACGTGGAGATTGTGGGTTGGGTTGTAGGTGCGACTCGAAGGTATGAAATCGATCTCGAAGACAAACCGCGGTGTTAAATTAATTCATCACGAAACGTCTCATAAATTGGATAAAAAGTGGGTAATAAAATGTCTTAACCCTGCTATATGCAGGATACAGCATGGAACAAAAAAGAAAAAAAAAAGAAAAAACAAAAAAAGATGTTCAGCGGGCGAAGCCGCGTGGGTTATGTATAAATTTATTGACCAAAACAAAAAAGAAATATTTATTAAGATAACGCAAAGTATAAACACGAGGAGTTTGATTGAAAACCGACGTAACGACGAGATGAAAGGCTCGTGACACTTAATGCCTTAAGCAAACTGGTGGGTCTCGAAAAGGTATTATTCTTTCCACTCCACAGGACTGATATTTAGCGATTATTTATATTTGATTTTGTTTTCTATTTTCTTCTTGTTTTATTTCTGTATTTGTATCTTCACTTGGTATCCCGTATATAGGAGGATAGGCAGAGAAAAAATATTATTGAGATACTCCGATCTCCGTTTCCGCACTGCCCAATTTTGGAGACATTATGTGCGGCGTAGCGGAATTTAACACCGTTTCATATCCTGTTACCAAAGCAAAGAAATGAATACAAGTCATTTCACCGAGTGAGAATCGAATTCACAACCGTAGGGTTTACAATCAGGAGCTGCACCGCTGCGCCAAGGGTTCTTTTTTCCTTAAAAGATATGGAACCCTTAAGAAATCTTAAAATCACTACGAAACCAATTTTAGCTTGAGCAAATTGTTACAAACCCTTTCGTTACAACCTACATACAAGTCCCAAGGAATCCCTTACCAGCCAATACCGGCCTGTCAAAAGATTACACGCTCAGATTGACATTGAATAGACCCATCGAATGTATGACGGCAAAGAAATACCCATGTCGCTTCTTATTTGAATATTTTTTTTACTTATGTAATAATATATGTAAGTATATTAGAGTCCATCGTGGCACAGGGGCACAAGCGTGCGCCTGTAAACGCGATGGGATGTGAGTTTGATTTCCGCTCTGGTAAGGAGGTAAACGCCATCAGAAATCGTCAGAAAGCGGGGAATGTATACGTTACGACGCGAATAGAGTGTCGTAACATTAGATTCCTAAGTATCCACTGCCTGCGTCGATCCGCCAAGTGGGAATTGAATTCGTAATTATTGAGCTTATAGTAAGATGCTGTTCTGCGCGCCACGATGGCGTCATATTTTTGAAAATCGATAGTAAAAATAAATCGATGATTGACAAAATTAAAGTAAAGTCTTTTCACCAGTAATAGTAGCCAGAGTATTGTTTAGATCACAGAAAGCTCTTAAATTTAAAAAAAAAGCTCCTCAAAAGAAAAATTCTCTATTATTTGACAACTTTTTATCAATTTCAAAGGAATTGCTTTCTTTGGCCTTCCATTGATGTTTCGAACAAAAGTTCAGAGAATCTCAGACTCGACTGGATTAAGAAGACTGATTTTTATGCATCGCCTATTCTTTATACGTATTCGTGAAAAAAAATTGATCAAGTGTGAGCCGAAATCGCCGACTGATGGTTCAGTACCAATTTTGTAGGCGTCGTCCAAGTGGAACTAACGAAAGTCGACAAACTTAAGTGAAAAAGAAATATGACGGTCAGACAATAAAGTGATCCTATAAAAGTTCTTTATTTCTTTTGAGATACGAAACACTAAAAATAAAAGAAGTCAATGCAGTTGTATGGACAATGGACAAATGTTTAATTGGACATAAAGATTATGGGCTTGTTTCTTACTCTAAGACTGTATTTAATATGTTTTTTTAGGTAAGCAACAAAGGAAAGGTAATTTCAAGTTGTCCATCACTTTCCGCCAAATTTTGTAGATGTTGCGCGTTGAGTGAGTTCAACGTCGCGCTTTGTCCTATTACTAAATCGAGGAAATCAAAATAGATTGCACCGAGTGGGAATCGAAACCACAACTGTAGCGCTTACAGGCAGACGCCATACCACTGCGTTACGTCCGACTTACTTTTCAATCCGATTATAGTTCTTTGAGCTTTGTGTCTAACATTGTTATGTCAGACGTGGGTGCGTTATAATTGAGAATAAACCAAGCGTAGGTTTCGCAAGAAACTTTGCTATAAATTTTATTATGCTAAGGAAAATATTTTAAAGATGAGGCCGTAGTGGCGCAGCAGCTGATTGTAAACTCGATGGTTGTAGGTTCTACTGGCACTTGGGGAAAAGAATTACTTTCTATTTTTAAAATTTTTTAATGTGTTATTCCACAATACCAATATTCGAAATCGTCCTAGTGCTCTGACCACTAAGCCACAATTGCTAATAACATAAATAAGTTGTAACAAGCGTATAAGAATTTTGACGTAGCTTGATGAGAATGTATGCCTAAGTGGTCATAACGCTTAGACGGTTTTCAAGAGGCGCAGGTTCGAGTTCCGTTACGTTCAAACTTTTATAAGTTTCCTAAATAAGAATTACTTTCATTTATTCAACTTGGTAAAAAAACAATCTTAAGCGTTGAGCTCCTTCACTCTATGAGCAATGTCTTGAAAATTAGGGAAACCAAAGTGTCTTAACATAAGATTCCTTCTGCGTACTCTATATGCGGGATACAGCGTGCCGCTAAAAAATCTGCTTTTGTTTTTCCTTATTGTAAGTTATGTTCTTTTGTTTACTATATATGACATTGTATTGTATTCCTAACGACAGTACTTTATATATTTATTTAGGAGCTAGTAGCCGTTAAACATACAGAATGAATGTTTTTAATAAGAATATTTGTGTTTTATTTTATTCTTTTAAACTTTCGTCTTACAAAATTAGATTGAAGTACATTTACTAGACTATTTCAGCTGTAAAAACATTAAGAGTCTGAGGAATGGTAAAAAAATGTCCAAAAGTATTTCTTTAATTTAATTTTGTAAGGTTTATTTTTATTATATAATTTACTGTTATTATATTATCATTTTAAAGTACTCGTAATTAAAAATCTGAAGTAGGACCGATCATTAATTTTTGTTTCTTTTTTTAGCTTCACCTCAACGCGGCACTTTAAAACAGCATGCGAAGACATAAAAATAATTTTAAATATACTCTTAAATGTAGAAAATAATTAATATTTAATTTCCCCGAGTGCGAATCGAATCCACAATCTGTCGTTTTACCGTCGCACGCTTGTGCCCCAGTACCACGACGGGCTTCATATATCATATAAGGCGTAAAATTAAATTGGTTAAAAAAATATGAGACAAGACCCGATAAATCATTGATTATTATAAATAATTCCCAGTTTTGTTTGAGCGTTCTTTAACTTTAAGAATATGTTTCTTTGAAGTTCACAATGTTCCCACATAAACAATGTTTCCTTTGTTAAAGTTTAATAATAGATCGAAGCGTGTCGTCGGGGTACAGTTATCGCTGTAGTTTTTTTTAGTTCCACCCGTTTTCACGCATAGCAAAGAGAGAACGAATTCTGCCCCGATTCGAAAAGTCGCATGTTGAGTGCCGGAACTTAACGCCGTGCCGCGCTTTCCAGTTAAAGTGATAATGTTATTAGAACATGAAAGTAATTCAGATCATAACTAAATAATAGTGAACTTTAAGCGGGCGAAGCCACGTTATATTTTAAACTAACGACCGAATCACTACTATCGCTAGATGAAAGAGTTCTACCAATTAAACTCTCCATTTTTAAAATATTAGTGTCTAGAAAGTAGGTAATGTTCCTTCCAATTTATAAGTAATTTTTCTAACCTTCCCCGTGGATTCCAACGATGGCGCTGCGGTAGCATACAGGTCGTAAATTATTAATTACTTAACGAGTAATATCTAGTAAAATTGTATAGAGGTAATTTATGATTAAAATTTATTTTTTATAATTTAATTTATGTAAAAAGCTTGTATTTCGCGTTTAATGTTATCACATGGTGGTCAGAGGGAACCTAGTGTCAAGTAAATTTCCGCACAATTTTCGAGACATTGTGTGTTGAATTGCGAAACACAACGCCGTTCCTTTTGTACCTACCAGGCAGAAAATCTCCTCCGCTCCAAACATTAGAGCTGTTGAGTCACTCGAGGCTCAGTATTTATATATTTTAGATTCAATTTTTTTTTCTCCCCACTTTTCGCCTAATTCGGGACGCATTGCGTCTTGAGTGGCGGAACTCAACGCCTCGCTTTTGTTTCGACACTTGAGCGAAGAAATGAAAATGTTAATAATTTAATTACCTCGAATGGGAATCGCACCCACAACCTGTCGCATTTACAACTGCGTGCTGGGGCCACTAGCTACTATACTACTGTGTACTTACAATTTATGAAGCACGTATCGGACTGTAGTAGGTATAAGTTATAAGTCTCTTTGATTTGTTTTATTTTGTGGCAAAACTTTTGTAATATCAAATTCTGAGTTTATTATAACTTGTGAACAAGTCAGTATCTTGGTTTATTATGTGGTTGGCATAGTAGTACCGTGGCATAGTATGTCCCATAAGGCTGTGGATTCGATTCTTGCTCTAGGTGAGAAATTATATTTAAATTACTTTATTTCTAAACGAATATTCAGAGGAGACTCAAACGATTGTATACATTCTTAGGCCCAGAATGTAAAGAGATGAAAATGGTGTGATTTAATAGATTCAGGTTCATCATTCCCTTCCTGAAAATTATGACAACCTGAGAGCTGAATTATTAGAAATTTGGTAAAAGTGAGGTTAAGTTCACAGCACAATCAACCTCTACAAAATAGGTGATTACTGAGAAAAAATCCGTGAAAAAAGCAGTAGCCTTTAAAAATATCAAGCAAACGGGAAAGCACTCGACAAACGAGAAATGCAAAAATCATTACAGAAGGTGTCAATGTCACTCAGCTGTCACATCTGTCATTTAAAATATGATCGATTTTAATCGATTCAAACGATTTTTGTTTTTTCAGTAATTAATTGATATTTTCTTTATTTGTACTGTAATTAGTGCACTTATAAGAGATTAAATCTTTCTTCGTATTAAACAAAATATTGACTAATTCAGTAATAATAATTCAATTCAATTGTTAAAAGTATGCAATATTTAATTATTTTTCTCTTATGACGTCACGTTAAATTATCGTCCGAAAAACGACTATACAGACAACCATTTTTATATGCTCCCTTGGTAGTAATGCTCCCCTACACTCCCCCATTTACCCACATACCAAACTTCAACTTTCTAAATCCAGTAGATTCGTCTGTGCGTTCTCTGTCAATCCCTCGGTAATGAAAGAGATCTATTTATGTATATAGATTAAAATATTAACAGATACTCCAAAAATAACTATAAAATATTTATACTAGGAGTTTCTTAATGAAAATTCCAATTGGAATAGTCCTTTACGCCCGCTAGAGAAACAATATTAGATAGAAGATCCTATGACGGGCGGAAACTTTACACTTTATTTGATTAAAGTTTATTAACCAGAGCAATATTTGTTTTGGATCTTAATGTAAAGGAAGGCTTTAGTGATTCTTTTGTCTGTTCTTCTTTCTAATTGAAAGAGTTAAAGTTGGGTAATTATTTGGAATTCATTGTTTGGCAAAAACACAACATTTTATTAAAAACTGATGCAGGTATGTTT